>CAUYRT010094247.1:0-10122 GCA_963574885.1 Lepilemur ruficaudatus | reverse complement strand
ATGAAGATAACAAAAGTATGCAGCAATGTTTCCTAAACCTTTCTACTAAAAATCACTAATGGCATTGGAGAGTCATGTCATTCACCTTGATTTAATGAGGTGGTAGATGAATTGACCATTTATATGACAAATACTTTTTTTTAGTTTACATTTAATATTTGAAATCTGAGAATTTGAATTCTACCCTATAATCTATTTATACTATTTAAATGTAAAAAATTTTTTACTGGACTTTGAATAAAAGTAAATACACCCATCGAAAGAGGTGGGTGTTTTTGTTCTGTAGTTTCACATATTCTCTGGGAAACTCAAGATTGTGGTACGTAAACTCCAGTTTGCAAACAAGGATAATGTTCTGCTATATTGCAGCGTTTAGCAAACCACTCAGAAGCAGGACACTAGGCTGAATAGATTGCAAGCACTGGCAAACACTGTCCAGCCACTGCTGTGTTAACTTGTCCAGATTAACCTGCATATATGATTATATATTTCTGGGATTCAGGCTACAATTTTATCCACTTCAAACCAGCTTTCAAAAAGACAACACCATTATATCACTCTTTACTGACACACTAGGAAACAAAGTAATGAAACAAAAAAAAAAAAAAGAAAGAAAGAAAGAAAGACAGACAAAAGAATCTCTCCACAAAAACAGAAGATGGAAACAAAATAAGAAAAATATAATGACCCTTTAGTGGCTGCCCACTATCTGAAGAAAATTTTATAAATTCACTAGTTCTGTACCACAACACATCCTACCATAATCCCCTTCAGAAACTCGATAAGTGGGATCATGTTTAGTGAGCCCACTGAAGACTTTTTAAATTATCTTGGAACATAACATTATATGGTGTATGTTTATAAGAGACACCTAAGTTAAAACACTCAAGATCCAATTCTTTTGATCAAGCTGTCATAAAAATGAAATTCAACATTGTTCTAGATTGCATCATACATAACTCTGGCTGATACCACTGGGGCTAAACATTCAGCCACACTAAAATTTCAAAAATATGCTAAATTTCACCCTTGTGCTATAGGTAGCACAAGAGTATCTTGAAAGTAAAGAAATTATAAGTACCATATTTGCTGGTGATTGCCTTGCCTTATGTCTAGACATGCCAGAACATGATTGAAGTGTGCCTCAAGAGGAATAGCAGGCCACTTTTGTTTCAGAATGGGATGACTCTTTTTCGCTGGTCTTTGAAAAATATATACATTGGTGGCTCTCTTTTAGAGGTTGCAGTTTGATGATAAAGATAATTGGCAAGTTTCAGGCTGAGATATCTCAGTATTTGGAAATGGTAGCCTATTTCACAAGGGACATCTATTTCTTGTCTTTACATGAGATAAACAGAGAAGGCATGATTTGTGTAGAACGGAAGTCAGCAAACTGTGTCCTATAAACTAAACCTGCCCACTGTCTTTTTAAAAATGGTTCTTTCCTAAATGGTTTAGGAAAAATGAAAAGAAGAATAACATTTTGCGATGTGAAAATTATATGAAATTAAAAATTCGGTGTCATACATTTATTAGAACAGAGCCATGCCCATTCATTTATATATTGTCTATGCCCATTTTTGCTGTGACAGAATTAAGTAGTTGTGACGGAAACCCATGACCCACAAAGCCTAAAATATTTACTCTTTAGTTCTTTACAGAATAAGTTTGCTAACCCCTGGAGTACACGGGTTGGAGAGAAATGGAAGAGGAACATGATACCTTCAAATCGCCAGAACTTCAGAGGGGAATTCAAAAGATCTTTTAGTTATAATACTTTCAGAAACAACTTTTACATGGAACACAACAATGATCTCCTCAAGAGATCTAGTCCTCTCCCAGGTTTTCAAAGGACCTTGTCAGTAAAAGCAATATGCCATCTCATCTGATATAGCTAAAAGTTCCACATTTGACAGGTGTTTTTCCTTCCCCGCTGCTCATGCCATGGAGTTAGTGCGTTATTTGTCTTCTCGGCATCCAAATACAGATGCAAAACAAAAATAAAAACCTATCAAGGGACAGCTTTCTTGAAAGAGGTGGGAGTAAAGAGTATATAGGAAACCTCAATTTAGCATCCACAGCTGTTTTTATCAAAAACAATGCCCAAGGCATCAAATTTGACAGTTGTTGTGTCTGACATTTCTATTTTCATCTGTGCACATGCAGCAAAAATATGCAACTGATAAGGCATACAAGGAGTTGTGCCATTATAGATTGTGCTGGAAAATAAGTTTGGTTTAATGACCCTTGGTAACGTTGTCAGAATTGAATAAACTACAGGCAAGATATTACCAGGACTATAGGATATTCCATTTACCAGTTGTTTTAGTCAATTTCGTAGAACTATTACTAGTCATACTAATGGAAGCAATCAGTCAACATGGCTGTTTGGTACCATATAGACCAAAATGTTTAAATAGATTTTCTACTTTTAACTAATCAACACGTTATCTATTCAACTTTTGCCTCTGAGTACTTCAGAGACATTAAAGAGGTGAAAATGGCCTAGAGAAGGTAGATATAATTTCACGGAGTAAGTGGTAAACCTTAAAGAATGTTTATAGACTTATTGACCTAGAGGAAATGGTTCCAGCCTCAAGGAAAATCATGAATACTATCAGGGCTTAAAGGAGCTAGGTATAGTTAGAGGTTAATGAGGCAGTTTAATTGGTGCAAAGCTAGTTTGTCAAGAGAAGCAGGAAAAAAAAAGTGGATAAAAAGTATGAGATCAAATGGGATAGAGTCAAGATGACTGACTAGATGTATGTGCCTCCTCCACAGAAAGGAATCAAAATAGCAAGGATATATTCACGCTGTAAATAGGTAATATAATAGGATACTGGAATTCAACAGAGAAGTGATGAAAACACTGAAAGCAAATGGGAGATGAAATAAGGCAGCTTGCTCAGTCAAGATTGTCTGGGAGTTGGGTTAAGCTCCTGGATGTGGGCAAAGGATAAGAGAGAAACCCCAGGGCTCCACATTCTGATCATTAGCATTTATAATCTTAGCTATGGGAGAACCCCTCAACCCTATACTGGCCTTGAGCATAATGTAGGAAGCTGCCTAAAGATTGCACAGAGACATTGCTCTAGAAAAGAAACTCACATGGAGTCTTACAGGTATCTGAGCCCAGGATAGCTTTAGCTTACTTGCATTCTGAAAGACTGGCTGCCAGCGTTCTGTGTTCTGCCCAGAAGCTGGATTGATGTGATTGTTGCTCTTGCTACTGCTGGATTGAGAAGGGAGAGGGGAGACTGGGCACTTTTATGCATTCCTAGGATAAATCCCACCACTGCTGCTATGAGCTTCTGTGAGACCAAGGTGCTGGCAGGCTGCACTTTCCACAGATGCCTGCCCACACACTTCCAGCTGAGAGGGGCACTGCCCTTCCTGGTGCAAGCCTACAGCCAGTGCCAGTCTGAGAAACTAGCCACCAAGGGTCTGCATCCCACCCTGGGGCAGGCTGGGGCTAACACTACTACAGCCACCACTGGGCTGAGAAGGGAGAGGAAACAATGGACACTTACACATATTCCTAGGATAAATGCCACCACCACTGCTACGAGCTACTGTGAAACCAAGGCTAGGGAAGACTTCACTTTTCACAGCTACCTGCCCTGGCTGAGAGGGGCCCCACCATCCTTGGTGGCAGGCCCACAGTGCAGCTTTCATAGCACATACCTGACCATTCTGCCAGTGGCCTAGGGACTATCCTGCCTCTGCCTATCACAGCCAGTGCCTGAACCTACTACCAGGGCATCTGATAAAATTTCTACTGCCCCAGTCCCTTCCTCTCAGTACTCAAGCATTCCATCCAGGGGTCTGGAAATTGTGAATCCCAATCCATCACCATTGGCATCTGATCACTCCTGCTAGAGTCTGAGGTCAGATTGACCTGTCCTGTTAATACCACCACAGCTAACACCTGCCCATACAAGCCACTAGCAGGTAAGGGGACTGGCCTGCCCAACATGTCACAGCCAGCACCAACACCAGCATGGTCCACTTGGTTTCCATGAGTTGTTCTATCACTTCTGCCATCACCCACAACACACTAGCTGCCCAGAGGCCTAAGAACCACCCAAATACCTGGCTCATCCCTGCCACTACCAGCATTTGAGTAAGCCACCTAGAGGCCCAAGAACCAGCCCCCCAGGACCAATAACACCAGTGCCAGTTTAAGTCACTCTGGATTTCAAAAACAGGCACACTCAGCCCACAACTGGCATCATTGGACCTGAAGACAGGCCCAAATTGCATTCTGGTCCCCAGCAAAACTTCACCAAGGCCTCCATTAATAATTGTACCATAAGCCACTGAGAAAATCACAGATACCACAGATGCTGTATACTACCAAAGAAATCATACAGAAATTACACCACTGCAGCTGCACAAAATCAAAGACAAAGCACCCTACCAAACAAACAACATACATACGTGTCCAGGAAAAAAATTCTTCCCTATGAAAGCAATTTCAAAACATTAGATAAAGTAACTGTCACACCAGATGTGCAGATATCATTGTAAGGACAAAGAAAACATGAAAAAAGAAGGAAATATGACACCCCCAAGAAGCACAATAATTCACCAACAACAGATCCCAGTCAAAAAGAAATTCACAGAATTCCACATCAAGAATTAAAAATATTAATTTTAAAGAAGATCAGTCAGATACAAAATAATTCTGAAAAACAACACAGAGAAATCAGAAAAGCAATCCAGGACATGAATGAGAAATTTACCAAAGAGATAGATTTTTTTTTTTTTAAAAAAAAAGGAAATAGAAATTCTGGAACTGAAGAACTTGTTGAAGGAAATATGAAATACATTTGAAAACTACAATAGACTAGATAAGGCAGAAGAAAGAATCTCAGAACTCGAAGACAGGACATGGGTTTGAAATAACCCAGTCATACAAAAAGTAAAAAAATAAAATAAAATAAATAGGCAACTCCCTCATGAATGTATGATACAAGATAAAGCAACGGAATGTATGAATTGTCAGTATCCCTGAGGGTGAAGAGAAAATGAAAGTATTAGAAAATCTATTTAATGAAATAACAGATGAAAACTTCACAAGTCTGGAAAGAGATTTAGAAATTCAGATAGAGAAGGTTCAAAGATCCCAGGCAGATATAATGCAAAAAATCTTCCCCACAGCACATTATAATTAGACTGTCTAAAGTCAAAGACAAAGAGAAAATTCTATAAACAGCACAGAAAAGCACCTAGTCATCTATAAAGGAAAACCCATCAGACTGACAGAAAATTTCCCAGCAGAAACAATACAGACCAGAGGAGAATGGGATGATACATTGAAAATGCTGAACAAAAAAACTTTCAGCCAAGAATACTCTATCCAGCAAAATTAAACTTCATAAATAAAGAGGAAATAAAGTCTCTCCCAGGAATATGCTGAGGAAATTCATTACCACTAGATTTCCCCTACAAGAAATGCTTAAAGGAGTTCCAAACCTGGAAGCAAAAGGACATTTCCCAGTATAAAAACACTTGAAAGAATAAAACTCATGGATAAAACAATCACACAAAGAAAGAGTAGAAGGGATGCAATTGGTGCCACTACAGAAATATATCAAAGATGACATAAACAAATGGAAAAACATCCCATTCTCATGAATTCAAAGAATCAATATTGTTAAAATTGAAATATCACCCAAAGCAATCTAGAGATTTAACACAATCCCTATTAAAATACCAAAGTCATTCTTCACAGAATTAGAAAAAACAACTCTAAAATTCATATGGAACAAAAATTGAGCCCAAATAGCCAAAGCAATCCTGAGCAAAAAGAACAAAGCCAAGAGCATCACTTTACCTGACTTAAAATTACCTGACTATATTACAAGGCTTTAGCAACATTACCTGACTTCACATTACCTAACCATGTTACAAAACTATAGCAACCAAAACAGCATATCATGGTATAAAAATGCCAGGAAAAAAATCAATATATCAAAGAAATACCTGCACTTGCATGCTTATTGCAGGACTATTCAGAATAGCAAAGATATGGAATCAACTAAGTGTCTATCATTGTACAAATGGATAAAGAAAATGTGGCATATATCCACAATGGATTACTATTCAGCCATAAAAGAGAAGGGAACCATGTCATTTGCAGCAACATGCATGGAACCGGAGGTCATTATCTTAAGTGAAATAAGCCAGGCACAAAAATACAAATATCACATGTTCTCTCTTATATGTGAGAGATAAAATATTTGAAAACATGGAGGTAGAGAGTGGAAAGATAGAGTACATGAGTTCTGAGGGATGGGTGAGTGGCAGAGAGGGAGGACAACAAAGAGAAATGGGTTGAAGGACACAAGCATATGGTTAGAAGGAGTAAATTCAATGTTTGATAGAAGACTAGGATGACTATAGTTAAACAAAAACGTATTGTGCTTGAGAGATAGACACCCTGAATACCCTGACTTGATCACTATGTATTATATACATGTAGCAAAATTTCACATGTACCTCATAAATTTGTACAAATAAAAAAAAAAGTAGGAGGTCAAGTAATAGAAGGCCTGGGAAGTCAGCAGAGAAGTTCAAATATGTTTTATAGTCTAGTAGAAAATAATTGTAGACATCTGAGCAAAAGTGAGATCTGATAGTGTTTTAAGTCGGCAGCATGTGAAGAAATAAAGTACAGTGCATTAAAGATGGTGAGGAAGTACCTAACATTTGGAAGGACCAACATTTTGGAATCAATGTGATTGTGTTGTCCACCTTGTATTTGTTATCTAAGCCATAGGAATCATCAGCAACAGATAATTATGTGACTTTAAAGCCCAGATGTTTTCTACCTCTTTGCCAAGTTTGACTTTCTGAACATCTGTGATTCCCAGGGCAACTCTGCATGCTCAGCAAGTCCCTCTGTCCCATTTCTCCTGCCCTCCACATCAGTAAACATGGTTGTGACTAAGCGCCTTTCTTCCTACCCCTTCAGAGTTCTTCACTTTTGCAATCTGCAATAGAGTGTTAGAGAATGTATTAGTCTGAACTCCGTTTTGAGTTGTGATCTAGTTGGCTTTTGAAATAACCCAGAAGAATACCTGGGAACCCTGGGCCTTGTTTGTGATTAGGGTCCAGTAAAGGCCCAGTTCAATAGATATTTCAGAGACATATCCAAGAAGACTTGCAGAGAGAGAGGACGTAAAAACTAAAGCAAAACTGAAAGCACAAAATAAAGCCAAAGATGTCTGGAAAGGCTCGCTGGAAGTTTGAGTTTTCATTGTCAGAATAACTAGGACATTTAGGAGAGTTTATCAGGAGGACACAGAGTAGTTAACTTGGGCATTCTTGTGACACAGCAGAAAACTGTTCAAATCGAGAGATCCCTTCCGTAACATAACTAGGTCTGGAGTCAGAGGGCAGGAAGGGACATGCCATTTTGGGATTTATCTATTTGATGACAACAGTGGAAACCTCAATTAGATGAAGACTTTAAGATAATTGTGATTTTTAGTGGTAGATTATAAAGGAGAAGATACTGAGGGGGCAACAACATCTAGAGAAAGATATGAAAAAGGAAAAGAAACCAGAGAGGGAGAGATAAAATGAGTGCTCTAAGAGAGGGCAAGGATAGTGCATTATTGATTCACTTGATAATACATAGATGGAGATCACCATAGATAGAGATGTTTTGTTTGTTTTCAAAATATAGAATGAAACATACTGTAGCTCAAAGACATTTGTGGCTTCCTTATTGACTTTTTTTTAATATTTGGCAGATTACTCTGGTGATGAGGGCTTCCATTTGTTTAAATGCATGCCAAAGAGAACGTAGTAACAGCTCACACTAATAGGTTCCTACCCAATTTAAACAGACTTGAATTTATTTTATAGCTTTTAGTGTGCGTAATAACTCCATCAGATAGGTGTTATAGTCAGCATTATACAAATGAGGAAAATGAAATGTGAAATGAGATAATAAATGTAAATATGAGGATAAATATTTTCCAGTGCTCAAATTCAATCTTAAAATCAGAAGAGAGAACACAATATATAAAGGTATGACCCAAGCCAGTGATAGTTTGGAAACTTAAAACTTATAGAAGTTACTTGCTTTAGTTGTGCTATTGAATCATCCTCCATAAATTGCTATTTGCAAAGTAACTCATATACAAACATCTGAGTTGATCTTCCATTTTCAAACAACTCTATAAAGATATGCCCCTGTGCTTGTTTAGTTATTGCAACTAAATCACTCCTTGGCCAATTTCATGATTTTATAATGGCCCCAAGATATCTATATGCAGTCTATATCTGAAAATTAAATTGTCATCTTTCTTATCTTTTTTTGTCCCTCGCTGAACAAAAGGCTTATTTTATGGTCAAATCAATTAGCAATCTTTGAGTAGGAAACTGTTATCTCACTGACGTGAACATAAAAGATATGGAAATATTCACTGACTCTATTACAGCTGCTTAGAGAACTGAAATTAAATTTGAACTGTAATGAATTTTTTTGTAAGCATGAACTAACAATAGTTTTCATTAGTTTAAGACTATGGATTGAATTTGACCCCTATTTTAGAAGTGTAATTTTTATCTTATGGAGTTACATTGTTTCTGCTTTTGTTTACTTTCTCAGAGACATTTTTGGGCAACAAAACATTCTTTTTTTTTTTTTTCATTTATTCGTGTGTGTGTTTTTGTAATTTTTACTCAAGGAAATATCAATAACCTAAAAGAAAGTGAAACTTTGATATATAATGTCATCAAATCTTATAATTGAAATGAGTTTTAGAGAATATGTTATCCAAATTTCTTATTTTATGAATGAGGATATGGAAACATGGAGTACCGGGGATGGTATGTTCATTAAACCAATAGCCAAGCTGGGACACAACTATACCTTCTAATTTCCAGCCAAGCACTCTTTTCACAAAAATATAAGTTCTCACTGTTTTAATTGCCATTCACACCCTATAGAGATATTTGGAAAGGTAGAGTTTTTTACAGCTTCTTTTTTTTCTTTTCCTGGTTCCTTTGAACCTTGAATGTGCAAGGTATTTTCTCGTAATGGGTGGGGTTCATAGTCAATACATTAGTTTGTCTCTCCTTTACGTTTGATTTATTTTATTTTATTTATTTATTTTTTTGTTTTTTTTGAACTTGAAAGCCAAGTTTAATTATAATGAAAATGAAAAGGAAGTAGATATAAAACACTTTCATTATAGAAACAGACTATCAATGATGATTATCGTTATTCTATGTGTATATTTCTAAATCACATGAACTAGTAGAAATCGATCCATGGGAATTGTCCGGTCATTAATTCTCAAGTTGTGATCATTCACATGGGAGCCAGAGTAAGGTTTTCTTTTCTATTATCTGTAAACACAATAAGTGGACATACTTGAGAGAATATTTACCTATTTAAGAAAAGCACAGCTTTCATTTCCTTTAGAAGCATTCATACACATGCAATAGGAGTCATTATGATATTAGCAGAAGCCAGCATTGTCACTATACAAAGCAATTTATATATTGATTGAAATAGAATAATTCTAGTCAGAATTTTGACAAAGATAATTCTTGTTCCTTAACAATACATTCCAGTTCAGACTTCAATTAATTGACATTATATTTCCTTTGAATAAAAGAAAGTAAATAACCACATTCCTCCCCTCAAATATCTCAATAGAGGCAGGATATACCTATTTCTATAATACAGTTGAATAATCTAATAAGAACAATAAGCATTTAATTCCTTCTGGAATGACTGTATTATCAGAAGCCTACAAACTAGCTTTAATCATGGGGGATCAACTTAAAGGCGCATCTGCTAGTCTTTTTTTTTTTTTAAGTGTATAATTAAATGATTTTTAGTGAATTTACCAAGATGTACAGTTAATCACCTAAATCAGTTTTAGAGGAATTTCTTCCCCCTATTGAGACCCCTAATTCCGCTCCCCAACTACTTTTCAAGCCTGGGGCTCCCCTCCACAGTGCCCCCCACATCGCCCAGACGTGGGTTGACCTCCCACCCCCCAACTCCCTCGTGAGCACCACCACCATGTACTTGATTAAAACCCAGTTTTGTTCATTATTTGCACAATTTTGTATAGCCTTATGTTCACTTAT
>CAUYRT010094246.1:0-12408 GCA_963574885.1 Lepilemur ruficaudatus | reverse complement strand
TAGCATGTGAGTGCATGGCATGTGAGTGTGTGTGGTGTGTGGTCTATGTGAGTATGCATGTAGTGTCTGCCGTGCATGCACGTGCATGTGAGTGAGGGTCTGGGAGTGTGTCTGCGTGAGTGTGAGGATGTACGTTAGCATGTGAGTGCATGGCGTGTGAGTGTGTGTGGTGTGTGGTCTATGTGAGCGTGCATGTAGAATCTGCCGTGCATGCACGTGCATGTGAGTGAGGGTTTAGGAGTGTGTCTGCGTGAGTGTGAGGATGTATGGTAGCATGTGAGCGTATGGCGTGTGTGTGTGTGTGGTCTATGTGAGCGTGCATGTAGAATCTACCGTGCATGCACGTGCGTGTGAGTGAGGGTTTAGGAGTGTGTCTGCGTGAGTGTGAGGATGTATGTTAGCATGTGAGCGCATGGCGTGTGAGTGTGTGTGGTGTGTGGTCTATGTGAGTATGCATGTAGTGTCTGCTGTGCATGCACGTGCGTGCGAGTGAGGGTTTGGGCGTGTGTCTGCGTGAGTGTGAGGATGTATGTTAGCATGTGAGTGCATGGCGTGTGAGTGTGGTTCACGAGTGTGTGTGGTGTGTGAGTGCTCAAGTGTGATTCGTGTGTGTATGACCGTGTGTGGCATGTGAACATGTGGGGTGCGTGTGTGTGCTTCATGAAAGTGTGTATGAGCATGAGCATCGGTGCTATGTGTGTGTGTGCTGTGTGCTGTGTGAGTCGAGGGGAGGTGGTGGCCAGGGCAGGGAGAGTCACAGGGCAGTTTAACAAATATTGACCGAGCACCTTCTCTGTGCCAGGCACTGTGCGAGGCGCTGGGGTGAGTGAGCCCCGCATTGCCCAGAGGCGCTCACCCCCCAGTACGGGAGGGAGCTGTGTCAATAATCACGGAACAGAAGAGCAGACTGAAGTAAGACCCCTGATAAACACCAGAGAGGCCTCGATACCTACTACACCCAGGAGGGCCTGACGCTCCCTTTCCTGGGAATGGGTGGAGGGTGCGGCTGTGTGGGGATCCGGGAACGTCTGGGAGGCCGACCCCAGCCCCTCCTCAGGCACACCCAAACACGGGAGGAGTGACCTCCCTCTGACCAGCACAGAGACAGACACGCCCGACCCACAGAAGCAGATAAGAGGTGACCAGCAGTTCAGGGCAGGATATAAACAGCCTGGCCCTGTGGCCTCTCCCTACCCCCACTCCCCAGCTCAGGACACACCCAAGGGGACAGTGAAGGGTAGGGTAGGAGTCCATGCAGAGGGCCCTGGGCTGGTGAGAGCGCCAGGGGACAGAGAGGGGACCCAGGGGGGCAGGGAGGGGGCTAAGCAGTGTCCTGAGGGGGTGTGGGGGGTGGAGAGGGATGCTGGGGAGAAAGACCACTTGAGTGAGAAGTGTGGCTCTCCCCAGGGCGGCCCTCTCCTCGCTCTGCCTCCAGCCTCCAGGGCAGCCTGACTGAGCCTCGGTCACCACCCCACCTGGTTCCCCACTCCCCCCTGGCAGGTGACCTTGGGCCAGCCACTGGCCTCAGCAGCAAAATGGGGACAGCCAGTCTCCTCAGAGGGCTGTGGGGCGGATCAAATGAGATAATGGGATGAGGAAAGCGCCTCATAAACTGAAAATGACAGGACAAAGGTCAGCGAGCAGTGCGGGCAGCTGCCTCCCAGCCCTTCGGCAGTGGAGGATTAAGGGGCTTGGCCTGCAGTCTAGGTCTTGGCCCTCCTCCCCCACACCTCTCGGCCGGTAACTGGTAACTCGCCGCAAGGATCTCCTCCTCAGAGCTGAAGAAACTGGGGGGCACAGGAGGCGCAGCAAGTATGTCTGGGGTTCCAAAGGCTCCTCCCTCACTCCTTGGCTAGATGACTTCAGGCAACACTGGGTCACCTGCCTTAAGGTTGCAAGGACCCCCAGATAATGTGGGTGGAGTCACCAGCACAATATGTGTTTAGCACATATTAATTTTCAAGATATGAGGCTAAGTAGTTGCCAAAGGTCCTTCCACCAAGAAGGGCCAGGTTAGCACGCAGCCAACTCGGTCTGAGGCTAGTCCTGCGCTGGCTCACACTTCAGAAGGGAAATGTGAAAGGCATCTTCTTCCAAAATGGCTCCAGAGGACTCTCAGTTGGTTCTCTCGAGACTCCACTGTTCTCCCCAACCAACTTCCCCCTCTCCTTCCCACCCTTCCCTGCTTCTCCAGAGCGAGCCCCATTCCCCACCCCCACACACACTTCTGCTTTTCTAAAGTCCCTTCAGCAAATAACCTGGCATTTCCAAAACAAATTTCAAATTTACAAAATGGGATTTTAATGTGTCCTGTGGAATTTGAAGACTCAAACTTAAGGAAATTTCCACCTGAAAGTTGTTCTGTAAGAACACCCATCAATAAAATATCCTCTCAGAACCTAGACACAGTGGCCAGGGACAGTGGCTCACACCTGTTATCCTAGCACTCTGGGAGGCCAGGGTTTGAGGATCGCTTAAGCTCAGGAGTTCGAGACCAGCCTGAACAAGAGCAAGACCCTGTCTCTACTAAAAACACAAAAAAACTAGCTGGGCACAGTGGTAAGTGCCTGTAGTCCCAGCTACTCAGGAGGCTGAGGAAGGAGGAGCATTTAAGCCCAGGAATTGGAGGTTGCAGTGAGCTGTCATCATGCTACTATACTCTGCCCAAGCAACAGAGTGTGACTCTTGTCTCAAAAACAAAAATAAAAATAGAAAATAAAACCCAGACACATTATCACTATGGAAATCGAATAACATAGTTTTGAAATCTACTGAGAATTAAGTTAGAAGAGCCCCAAATGGAGAAAAGCTCCCAGGAACGGCTGAAGCACAGAACCAATGTGCACCTACTGAACCTTATTTTCTGCATCTGTAAAATGGGAATGACAGTCCCCTTCTCTCTTGTTGGGAGAGGATTCAACGAGGCAAAGTGATGCCAGCACAGTGCCTGGCCTTGAGACTTGGCTGCCAACAAATGCCAGTTCCTTCCCCCGTTCTTCCTCATCTCCATTTGATTTTGTTTTTCTCCCTTCATAAGATCCTAACTCTGATTTCATGTCAGACACGAAAGCTGGGATTCATATTACAGATATTCAGCTTACAGCCAACTTGGCTGGCATGCAAACCATCAAATCTACAAGGCAGGACATACAACTCTAGACTTCTTAGAGAACATCAGGTCCAAACCCCAGCCTTATAGCAGGAAGCTGCTCCAAAAAGGACAGACTTGGCCAAGGTCACTGGAGCAAGGTGTGGCAGCAGGACTACCTCTGGCCTCAGCTTCCCGAGCTCATGTCCTCATGTGCGTGAAGTCTTGTAAAATTTTGCCTCACCTGCTTCCAGTTTGTGAGCCCAGCCCTCCTGCTCTAGGAAACCCACACCCCCCCTCCTCATTCCTGTCTCTACCCTGCCCTCAGCTCAGTAGAACCCCCTCCTCTTCCCCTGTCCTCCTCCCCTCCAATCCTTGATAGTATCCAAGCCAGAGGCCCAAATTTCAGTACACAGGTAGCTAAGACAAAGGTTAGAAAAAGAAGTCACTTTATTGGAGGTCTGCCTCCATTCACAGCAGAAAGGAGCCAGGAGCCCCAGCCTAAGGGTTCCGGCATCGCCCCACCCCTCACTGGCCCAGACGAGGGCTTAGAACAGTCAGTCTGGCCACCAGCACTTGGTGGGAGAGGAGTGGGGAGGGGAATGTTTTAGAAAAAATAGATCTCTATGTACATCTGACATATTTATAGCACATAAATTAGGGAGTACTCTGACCCCCGCCTATGGAGCCCGAGCACTGAACAGGGAGGTGGAAACCAGTCCGCAGAGAAGGCTCTGGAGGACCCCGCTCAGGCCTCTCTGTCCTCTCTGTCCCGGTGCAAGCCTAGGGCCACCCCTGGCCTCCTTGGCTCAGTCCAATCATCTGCAGGAAGAAGGTGTCAGGTGTCGTCTGCTGCTGGTGTCTGGGGTTGAGTTCGAGGAGGCAGCAGATAAAATGAGACACACGTGCAGCTGCAGTCAGCAGACTAGTCTCTTCAAGCCCCCAGGCTTGTAATTCCAAGAGGAGGGCAGGAGGGAGAGGACACAGGCTCCAAATCCCAGCACGATGGCTGATACTCCAGAGCTTCAGCTTCTCTCCTCAGCACAGCGAGGAGCGTGCCCCAGCAGAGGGTCCTTCCAGCCTGCCCCCTCCCAGGAGCGCTTCGGGCCTGGAGAGTCCCGTGAGTTTGGTCCAGGGTCTAGTTCCGACCCTCAGTTCCGACTCTGGACAACCTCTTCCTCCTTCCAGCCACTGGAGTTTTTGCCAAACTTGTAGACAAGCCGCCGACCGTCCACCCGTTCCAGGATCTCCCGTTTGTAGTAGTACCTGGGTGGGCAGGAGAAGGGTGGTGGGAAGTGCCCAGGCACAAAACAAGCCCTGGACTGCCAACGCTTGCCTCCCACCTGGCCAGGTTATCCTCACATGACCTGTCCCCACTGGTTTCCACCCGACTCACTAGAGCCCGAGCCCCGCTTTCTGAACTCTCCTTCCCACCTGCAAGGAGGAGCTGTCGGCTTCTTTGCCACACTGGCCTGTAATCGTGTCCAGGGAACCTGGTTCTGCCCTGTTTCCTTGGCCCTTATGGCTGGGTCTTGGGCTTATCATGAAACCACACAATTTTAGGGCTGCACAGGACCTTAAGATGACCTAGTCCATTCTTGCTATACACAGGAGGAAACTGAGGCCCAGGGACAAGCAATTTAATTGCTTCAATAGTGAGAGGGCCAGGCCTGGCATGGAATGGCCCAGGCTCTCTTCACCACCCTGAGGTGCCTTCCTGAGGATGAGCCTTGCCAGTCACACCAAGCAGTGCTGCTGATGGCTAAGGTACACAGTGTGTGCTCTGCGCCAGGCTCATACCGTCTCCATGTGAGCATTTAGGCGGACACTGCTGTTATCCTCACTCTACATCACATAGTCAGTTCAGCAGGTGCCCGTGTCCATCCTTGTCAAGAGGGTCCTGGCCGCCAGCTCACCTCATGGCCCGGCTCAGCTTCTCGTAGGTCATGTTGCTGTTCTTTTTCTTCTGCCCCCACAGCTGGGCCACGGCCTCGGAGCGCAGGAACTTGAAGACACCCTCATGCCGGTTCTCCCACTTCATGAGGCCCTCGTTGAGCTCCGGGTGGATGAGGATGTCCCGGATGAACTCCCACAGGTGGGTGCCTCTGGGGGCTGCGAGGCCAGATGCCATCAGTTAGCAGCCCAGCATCCCCTCTCACCCAAGACCAGTGGGTCCTGCCCGTCCCAGCACACTGCTGACTCGTGCCCATGGAACAGGCCCCTGCAAAGACCCTGGCCCAGCCCTCCGTGCGGGTTTTGTAGAGGCTGCTTCCCTCCTCACCTCCCCACTAGACGGGCACTCCAGGGAGACCCTGCTGCACAGCCCAGATGTTGCACCCAGGCAAAGACTGAGCCAATGTCTGGCTGGGATCCAACAGTGACTGAGACATTTGGGGGGCTCCTGGTTCATCGGGGGCCACAGCGATAAACACACCAACAGGTGGTAAGAGCTCAAGGGTGCAGGGACCAGAGAGCTGGCCCCAGTCTGGGGGATGAGGAGACAGCTGCCTGGAAAAATAACCCCCTGAGGACAAGAAGAAAACCAGGCCTATATGGGTGTGTGTGTATGAGAGAGAGAGACAGAGAGAGGAGGGAGAAAGTGGAGATCTCCTAGTGGTTCACAGTGGCTGGAGCACACAGGCCTGAGGTCAAGTGGACAGAATGACTCATGGCTAGAGGGCCCTCCAAACCCTCAGCAGGCTGGGAGCCCAGTGGTCAAGGCACTGTCCTCTTTGCCTAGAGTCTCAGCCCCCTGTGACTCTTGGGACCACCCCAGCACCCCCAGCTGTCTCCTCACACCACCAAGGGTGTCCCAGCAGGCAGGACAGCGGCCAAGTGCAGACAACTGAGTGAGTGGGCAGGAAACCCAAGCTCTGGTGCCATGGGCCTCCTTCCAGGAGCCCCAGATTCCCCTCCTCTGCAGGACCATACAGCTAGGCTCTATAATCAGGTGCTGACAAATGCCACAGATGCCCCTGCCGCCCGCCACTGTGCCCAGGCTTCACGAAGGGGGGATGGCCATGCAAGAGGCCAGACAGCAGCAGGTGTCCCACATGAGGCAGGCACCGTGCTCACCGTGCTTGCTCTTCTTGCCCTCCAGACGCTCCCAGTACTCCTTGCTCAGCTTTCGGGGCCGGCCCCGCTTCCGCTTCCCATGCTTAGGATCCCCCTTCTTATAGTTGGGTAAGCCATCTGTGGGGACAGGAGGGGTGGGAGGTCAAGAGACAGCGAGCTCTTGACGGCCTGGGGAGGGACGGCCTGGCACTGCTGAATGGGGCACCCTCTTGGGGACTGAGGCGCTCTCCAACTCACCGCTGGGGAAGAGCTTGCTGTCGGTGAGATCCAGGTCCACATCGCTTCCACCGGAGTCTGAGGAGTGGGAGCTCTGAGGAGTGCCAGTCCCTGGGGGTGAGGTCAGAAAGTGAGTGCCCTGGCCAGCCACAGCCTCTCCTGGACAGGGCTGCAGGCTCCCGGGCCATGCGGCCCAGCCAGCTCCTGCCACAAAGCAGGGGTATGAGTGCTGGGACACAGGGGCTCAGGTACACGTGGGGAGCTGTGGCCCAGGCAGGGCCCTCACCTGTGGTAGAGATGTCCGAGCTGCCGGGGGAGGGGGCTCCCGCGCCGTAGCTGCCAGGGTGGTACGGGCTGACCTGCTGGTTGTCGTCCAGCAGCTCCTGGGCAAAGGGGCTGCCCTGGTCTGGGGAGAGGAGGTGACAGCTCAGAGGGGGCTCAGGGGACCAGGCAAGGACAGGTAAGGCTGCCCAGAGGGCTGCTGGCATTTTCTAGTTGAGGGAGGAAGAAGTTTCAGGAGGAGGGATCAACTTTAGCACTCTGGGGAGAGGCAGGGATGGGGCAAGACTGGCTGGGGAAGGAGGAGAACACGGGTTCTCACCGAAGGGGCCTGGGTTTTCGAGGGCCTCCTGGAAGGCCATGCCGTCCTTCTCCAGCAGCTCAATGATCCAGCTGAGCTCGTCAGAGGAGCTAGAAGCTAACAAGGAAGGAAGGAGGGTCACAATCCCCTCACTCCCACCCCAGCCTGGGCTGTAAAACTCAGGAAATGGAGCCAAGCCCCCGCCTCCAGCCCAGGGCCCCGGGGGCACCAGTGGCCTGGACTCACTGAGGTCCCGAAGCTGGGCGTGGAGTTGGTCCCCCAGAGGCCCAAAGACCAGACGCAGCTCCTCAAGGGCGCAGCTGCACAGGGTGGCGCCATCCATTTCGCAGCGGGAGAAGTCGATAGAGCTTGCGTCGTACTTATTCTTTTCCACCTGGTAGCTGATCCAGTCCAAAACCTGTGCCTTCGACCAGAACTGGGGCTCCTCCCCAGACCAGCTGGCCTTCTCTGCGAGGGACAGAGAGGCAGCGACCCGCAGGCTCAGCAGGCGGCCGGCAGCCCATTTCGGTTTCCCACCAGCCCCCAGAGCCCTCCCTGGACTGGCGGGAGGCAGCACTGGTGCACCCTCGTCCTGGTGCCTGGAGTCTGCCCTGGCCTGACACCGCGCCCACGACCGCCAGCACCTCAGCCACTCATGGGTCCTCAGCCCAGCCCTGGAATTCGCTTGGAGACCCCCCTCCCTGCCCATTCTCCCATTTGTCTAACACGCTCTTGGATGGTTCTGTCTCCTGCTCCTGAAGCCGCCCCATCCCGCCCTGTGGGACCCACCTGTACCCTCCAGCGACATCTGGGGGCTGCCGAGGGTCAGCACCGCATCCTCAGCCCCCAAGGCGGCAGCAGGGGGAGCAGAGGCCAGGGCGGGGTCCTCCGCACTGTACATAGCACTGAAGTAGTTGCTGAAAACGTTGCTGATCTCGCAGGTTGCAGCCATGAGGCTATCTGGGGAGAGGGAATGGGGTTGCTGAGGGGCCAGGGCCCAAGCTTGGGCAGGAGTAAGGGCAAGAAGGTCGACAACTCTATGGGCACCTTCTCTTCTAGAAGGGCTTCAGGATCTCAGGGCAATGTGGGGCCACAAGACCCTCCTGCTGGGGTCCCCTCTTCAGCTCGCCTAGACCCTGAGCCAGACTAGCAGTCATCGTGGCCACGCTGTCCCTCTGAGGGACAGTCTCTGCTCTCAACCCCCCTCGGGACACCCACCGCTCTACACTCCCACTCAGAGATTCTACACTGCAGCGGGCAGGTTCAGAACTGCAAATCCACCAGACCCCTCCTCAGTTTCCCAAAGCCTGGGCTAGGGCATGACAAGTGGGGGTCCTACCGGAGAGGGGGTACGGATGTGGCAGGCAGGCAGGCTTCGAAACTGTAAGCAGGAGAGAAATTCCGGCGGTGCGCAGCTCGCCAGGTAGCGCTCAGGTGTGTGGCCACGGCACTCCCCCACCCTGCCCTAAATAGAGCTGTGCGGGAACTCCTCCCCAAGCCTGGCTTTTATAGTATGTCCCCGCTGGTAACCTGAGCTTGTGGCTCATTGGACGGAGGGGATTTCCTGGCCTTTAGACCAGGCTTCTGGCCCCAGGTGATTTGCATATTCTTTGCCACTTAGCTGGGATCCGAGCAGGCGGTGCTGGGAAATCTGGCCCGGCTGGTTTAATGATTATCAGAGCCTGTCATCCCGCGCCCTCTGGGGTTGGGCACAGGGCACTGGCCGGGGCAGGTGGCGGGAACGGCGCTGGGGTGGGCATCTCATCTGTGCTTTCGGCTGCCCTCTGGCCCAGGAAATTCCTCCTGGGGGCCAGGCCAGGGATGGGCTAGGTAGGGGAAGGGCAAGTGGGGGAACCTGAACTCCTGGCTGAACCGGGTCAGAAAGTCTGCTGGTCCCCAAATTTCCAGACCTCTGGGGACAGAGGGGCCTAATAGCGAGAGAAGATACTGAGGTTTAGCAATACCCAGGATTCTGGGCACAGGCTGGGAGGCTCTCCAGGCTTGATATTGGACAGTTTTCAAGGGCTAATGGGCAGGGCTGGGCCTGCCAGCCTAGTCCCCCACCGCAGGGCCCCCACCCCAAGGTGCCCTGCCACAGGGCTCCCGACCCCAGGGTGTCCGCCACAGGGCCCAGTCACCGGCACCCCCTTCGTTGGCAAGGTTTTAGCACCCACTGTCTGCCTGGACTCCATCCAAGCATCAGGGCTGCTACAGCCACTTCTGCAGAGACCGGGCTGTATTAACACTTGAGTTTTTCCCTCGGCACCTGAAGGGGTCCTGCCCAGGGGCTGCCAGAGGTGTCAGAGCCCACGTGGTTAGGTTCACCCCCTCTGCCCTCCCCGTCTCCATGTCCTGTCTGCTGCCCTCTAGTGGCCAGAACCCAACTATCTGTGTCATGTCACTCAAAGGAGAAAAGGGGACGACGCATTGCATGTGTTTACCATTTACCAAGCACTTTTAAACCTATTCTGTCATTTAATACTCACACACAAAAAATCCAGTAGGGAATGCACAGTTATCCCTGTTTTATAGGCCAGAAAATTGCAGCTTGGAGGGTTGAGGGACTTGCCCAGACCCCACAGAATTAGTTAAACAGCAGGACTGTTATCTAAATGCAGGTATATTGTAAGCTGAAACTCCCACTCTTTCCCTGGATGGCACCAGATTCTCTTGGCCTCAGCACCCTCCCGCTCAGCTCCACGGCCAGAGCTCTTGACTCCACTGCAGGCAGTTGGTCCCCCGTGCCGGTGGCTCTCTGTGGCCTGTGTCCTATAGACCCTGGGTGCAACTATGTGATCTTAGGCAAGACCCTTGGATTCTGCACTTCAGCTTCCCCATCTGTAAAAACAAGGCTTTTGGGATTCAATAATCCCTAAGATCTCTTCCAGATCTAGTTTTTTATACATCTAAAATGTAGGACCTGTATGTCTCTCTCCTGCCCTTCATTAACGCTACAACGCAAGCTGCAAGCGGTTCCTGGCCTCCCAGCCAGAGGGTGGGTGAAATGGTTACTCAAACAAAAGGTGACTCCACCTCCAGAGATACTCTTGTCTTTAACTCTATAGCCCCAGGACTAAGAAAGTCCTTCCCAGAGAATCTGCTTCTCATTTTCTTTGTCTCAGAAACTACTGGGTGCCCAGGAGAGAGGGTTAAAGTCCAGGAACCCCCCCACGAGGCCAGCGGGGGCACTAGAGAGTCTGGGGATGGGAGTAGGATTTCCCCCAGCCCCTAAGGGGGCCTCCCCCAGGGAGCCCGAGGCGGCACACCCTCTGCCCAGTCACTCACCCTGGAATGCAGGAGAACCGGCTCCCAGCCCGGGGCTGCTCACGTGCTCCCAGCCCAGAAAAGTACCTGGCCCAGGCCAGGGTTCCGGACAGGGAGAAAAGGAGGATGTGTGGAGAATCAGGATATCAGCTACCTTGAGGCTTCTTCCCCGGAGAAATGGAGCTGAGATAAGGAATTCCTACAGCCTAGCACTTTAAGTGGGAAAGACTTGGATTTGAGGTCAGAGCCTTGGAGGGATGGGGACGGGGTGGGGCAAAGGTTACAGGACAGTGGTCAAAGAAGACACCGAGCAGGAGACTAGGGGCTTTCCCAGCCCACTGACCTCCCCCCAGAGCTTGCTCAGACAGTGGCACAGCTTCATCTTGGGGACAGGAGGATGTCCTATAAAAAGACAGGCACATCCAGTAGGACTGCTGGGTACCAAGGTGGCGAGTGACGCAGGCTACACAGCTCAGTATAGCCACGCCGGAGGCCTCACAAAGCGCGTGGAGTCGGAGTGGCCTTTAGAGGAAGCCTTTTGCTTCCAGTGGCCCTCCGTTATCACTGGGCTCATGGATGCCCTAGGTTTTTGCACAGAACAAAAAAGATAGCTACTGGTCTCGGAGCTGATAAGCTAGACACTAAGTTGGGAAGGAGAGAGGCAACTGGATAGCCCTAAAATAGCCCCTGCCTATAACAGATTGCCAGAAACAGTCCTGAAAGAGCGAGGGAGCAGTCTGTTGTCAAAAGGCCAGAGCCTAGTGTAGCTCTTACAACCCTGGGCTCCCATCCCTCTCCTGTGACCCACGGCACCTTCTCTGCGGTGTGGCTGAAGGTGGCATCAGCAGAGGCGCTCTCCAACCTACTATCTGGTCACCACTCATCCTTTGCTCTTGCTGAAAGTGAGAATAAAGTTCCCTCTCTCTCTCTCTTTTTTTTTCTGTTGAGACAGATTCTCTCCCTTGTCACCCTGAGTAGAATGTAGTGGCATCATCGTAGCTCCCTACAACCTCAAACTGGGCTCAAGTGATCCTTCTGCCTCAGCCTCTCAGTAGCTGGACCTACAGGTGCGTGCCACAATGCCTGGCTGATTTTTTTGTATTTTTAGTAGAGACGGGGGTCTCACTTTTGCTTAGGCTGGTCTCGAACTCCTGAGCTCAAGCAAGCCTCCCAACTCGGCTGCCCACAGTGCTAAGATTACAGGTGTGAGCCACTGCACCTGGCTAAAACTTAAGCTTCCTTCCCCAACCCTTGTGCAGGGGAGGGAAGAGGGCTGTACTGATGACCTAAAGCCAAGGACAGGGCAGAGCCACAGACAGAGACTGGTTCTGGGGTGCCCTGTAAGAAAAGAAACTTAAACACATTTAAATATTTCTTCCAATCCTCCCCTCATCCCGCTCCCAGACCCAAGCTGTTAACTGCTTGGATCCCCATGTCGAGGCCAGGAAATCAGAATTTAGTGCCAAGTTCTGAAGATTCTTGATTACCACACCATTAAAATAGTTATCCAGGAGTGAAGGCAGGTGAGGCCCAGCAAAACCCCTGGGATGGGGAGAAGGGTAGGGAAAGAACACCAAAATATACATTTTATTCATTCATCTATTTTAGTGATGGAAAAGATGAATGGGAATGACGCTGCAGATAGAGAATTTAGCTGCCTTCGTAGATAGCTGGAATGCTATTCTTTTGTTCATTTTTCCTGCAACAGCCATATGTTTTTCACATGCTTGTGTGGGACACACACCTCCTGCATGCAGCCTGGCTGTTCCCTAAGGACAGGGAAACACTGTCATTCTCTGCATCTCCCCCAGTCACTGTCTCTGAACACACACAGAGAGGACCCTGGGTAGATGAAATTTAATAGATAACTGTGCAACTTACCTATTTTTTGCTTAAAAACATTTATTAAAATAAGGATAAAACCTGAAAAAACAAAAGCCAGAATGGCAGCCCTTTGCATAGCACAAGAAAGAAAGGAAAGGAGGGAGGGAAGGAGGGAAAGAGGGAAAGGCGGGAAGGAGGAAGGCAAGCCCTCGTCCCCTCTCCCCAAGACCTAAGCCGGGAGGAGGGAGAAGGCCAGCTGTCCCTCCCAAGCCACCAGCCTGCAGGGAGGAGAGCTGGGGACAGGTCCTCAGGACTCAGTGGGCCAGAGAAGTCCCCACCAGAGCAGAAGCCCGAGAGTCAC
>CAUYRT010094242.1:0-13562 GCA_963574885.1 Lepilemur ruficaudatus | reverse complement strand
TCTGTCATAATGGCCCCCAGCAAAAGGTTAGAACAGACCTAGAGCTTTGGTAGTTCGCACCCTTTCTTCGCCTTTCACTGCCCGTGGAAGGACCTGTCAGTGTGAGGGCCAGTCCCCAGCAGGGAGAGAGCGTATGAAGTTGGTCCCTGTTGGTGTTTCTCGGTGTGGTGCTCTGAAAAGGACAGAGAAAGCCCTGGTGCCTATTGGATAAGGATGGAAAGGAGCAAAGTGGTAGACTGGCTGCCTATAGAGTTATCAGAAGGGATTGTTTATCTACCAAAGCAGAAGGGCCTTCATCCCTCTGGATTTCATCACAGGGCAGGATCGAACTAATTCTGTTACCTGGTACAACTCTGTCAGAGAACCGCACATTTATTGGCCCATTTCAGGAGAGGGGCAGAATTTCCTGTAGATAAGTAAGGAGATATTTGGAACAAGTAGGGTGGAGACGAGTTTGGACAGTAACCAACACAATCTGCTTTTTTGCTGGTTCTTGTTTCAGGAGCCACATAAATGTTGGTCTAGCTCAGGTTTCATCTTCTTTCTTTTCTTCTTAGGCTGGCACGTGAGGGCTTCGTAATGATGATTCCCAAATTAACTTTCCACACTACTCACCCTCTACCTTTACACCTTATGCATTGGCCACGGTGGGTTTGTATACCTTCCTCAAGCGTGCTATACTTTTTCATGCCTCTGGGTATTTGGATATGGTAGGAAACCCTCTCCCTCCCTCCACCCATCTGGTGCATTTGTACTCAAATTTTTAAACCCCGTTCAAAACTTACCCATAACATAAATTTTTTCCTGACTGTCCTTTTTTTGCCACCCCGTTGCCTTTTCATTTGTCTGTTACAGTGCGTATTACAACGTGCTGATCCTGTTGGATAGGGGCTGTCTGCCCCCAGGCTGTGTTCCAGTCTTTTTGGTGACTAGCGTGGAGACTAGCATCATGGGTCACACGGAGATTACACTTGGGTATGTTCTTTAGTTATGTTGAAAATGGTTTTAAGATATTTAGGGTTTTCAGGGTTGCCATCTCAGTGCTTTGGAGGTAAATATTAGGATAAAGAGAAAAAGTAGAATTTCAAAATTATATATAGACCAGGAAATATGAGATTTATCTTTTCTTTAAAGGGGAAACAGTAATCTTCTGCAGTTTCTTAACTCTACCAAAAAACCGTAAGTTGTAGCTGTCAATTTTAGACCAATCTAATAAGAAAAATCTGAATCTACCCTCTTCATTCCAACTGTGTCATTGTTTGAAGCCCTTTTGACTCAGATTGGGGGTAAGTCTTACCTTTAGAAAACCCTGGAGAATGTTTTTGACAGGGCTTAATCAATTTATTGTTTTTATATAATACATTGATGCTGATGCCTTTAGAATTTTTCTAAGCAGTGGCTAAATGACCCATAGTCCTATTTTAAATATTTACACATCTACTGTTATACTATTTTTGCCTCTTCTGTCTACTGAGTTACCTCTGATAATTGAGCACTTACCATGTGCCAAATATATGCTCTCTGTGGAATGAATTATCACCATTTTACAGGTACGAGAAAGAATGATTTCAGAGCACTGTCGTGAGTTGCCCAAGTTCAGTAAGCAGTGATGGGGGCTGTATTTAGATCTATGTCATTTCACCTTCAAAGCCCATATTCTTTCTTCTTTTATGTTGCTGGCATTAAACTTGGCTTTAGATGTCTTTCTCTATCATTTTGTTTACGTGGCAAATAGGCACCGAGTGAAAACTTCAGCGATGCTGTGATTAAAATATGCACGACAGCAAGCTTCTACTGTCTTTGCTCAGAGATCTGTTTTGTTTGCTTCCTTGTTCTCCAGGTATAGTTTGGAAAGGTGATTGGCATTTGTATTTTATGTTGTTTAAGAAAAAACTAGTTTTGTTTTGGAAAATTTCAAACAAGAGACTAGTGTAGTGAACCTGTAATGTACCTATTGCCTACTTTCAGCATTTCGTAGCATTTTGCCAGAATTGTTTCTGTAGGTCATAAATAGCTTTTGATCCTCACCACAATCCTATCAGATACTATGGCAGAGATTATTCTCACTTTACAGGTAAGGACACTGAGGGTTGAGGAGAGATACAAGCCCAGAGTCACAAAGCTATTATAATCAGCAGTAGGTTAAGGAAAAAAACTCAGGTCTTCTGACCATCTTCCAGGGGCCTATTTCTAAGCATATGGTGGAGGACAGTTCTAACAGTGGTTCTCAACTCTGCTTGCATTATTTTTCCTAGAGAGCTTTGGAAAAATACTGATGTCTGGGCCGCATCCTCAAGGATTCTCATTTAAAGAGTCTGAGGTGAGACTTGGTCTTGGGTGTTCCTGTGATTCCATTTTGCAGTCAGGATTAAGAGCCACCCCTTTGATAGAGACTCTGGAAGAACGAAAGTGAAGAAACCTGAGGGCTTAGGACCAGTTTTGCTACTACTGTGATACTTGGGGCAAGATTGCTTGCGTAAACATAGAAATTCATATTCTGTCTGCCCGAGAGTTATTGAAAATATGAGGAGAGAATTGTTTTTAGGGAACTCATTGAACGTATTAAAAAATGCCAGAAAAATACAACTCAACGATGCTTGTTATCACAGGGGAAAATTCAAAGATAAAGTTTTGTTTAGTTTTTAGTTCTAGTATCCAAAATAGCTATCACTGCTGTCCACGTGTGTATAATGAAATTAACACTGAAGTTTATTTGATTTCTAATTGGGTTCCTTTTGTGAGTCTCAGGACAATATGCAAATTTAAATCAAAGCTAGTGACTAAAACAGCAATAGGACAAAATTGAAAATAGCAGCAGGGAACGTGTCTTTACACCTTCATCCCTGGTAACTAACATAGTACTTGTCACATAGTAGGTTCCCATCAAATTTTAAACAGATTTAATATGCTGAGCATATTCTATGAAGTTTCATAAAGCTATTGGAACACGTTAGTGTTATTTTATGATATGTAAATTTTGCGTTAATACTTATTACAATTGTTAATTATAGGCTTTCTCTCAACATTTGTTTTCTTGTAGGACCTATATAAATCAGCCTTTTATTTAGAAGGAACATTTTACAATGATAACAGATACGTGGAATGCAGAGATTTGAGCAGGTACAGTTTCGAAAAATCTTCTTAAACTCCTATTTCTACTTCTCAAAGTAGTGATATCTCCACAAATCCTATTATTGGTCTTTTAAGGATCTTTGCAAGGTATTTTTTGTAGATCTTGTATTGAGCATTACATGCATCTAACAAAAATTAAGCTGGACATAGTGGTGCATGCCTATAATGCCAGCTGCTCAGGAGGCTGAGGCAGGAGGATCTTTTGAGGCCAGGAGTTTGAGGCTGTTTGATCCCACCTATGAATAGCTATTGCACTCTAGTCCAGGCAACATAGTGAGACCCTGTCTCTAAAAAGATAAATAAAATAAAAAAATTTTAATCTAAATTCTAATGCAGCAGTTCTCAAACTTGTTGGTCTCAGCTCTCCTTTATATAATTAAATAATTGAGGACCCTAAAGAATTATCACATATGTGGGTTGTAGCTATTGATATTTATCATATTAGAGATTGAAACTAAGCAATATTTGAAGTACTAATTTAAATAATCTCATTACATGTTAATGTTTTTGTGAAAAATACCTATTTTCCAAAACAAATGAGAAATTGTTATACATTTTGCATTCAAGCTGAAATGGTAAACATCATGTCACCTCCAGAAAACTGGTCGCTTATGAGAGAGTAAGAATTAAACAAGACAGGTAACAGCTTAGTTTTATTGTGAAGGTAATTTTAACCCCAGGGAGCACACTTTGAGAATTATCACTCTGATATATGAAGAAAAATTCAGTGTCCTCTTATCCCAATATGTATCAGACACTACGATCTTCATCGCAAGATGGCAACTGTCCAGTTAGTTGGGTGAGCCAGGTTGTGTGAATCAGAAATCCTTTTCTGTATTTTTAAGTTTTTGTGGGACAATGTTACATCCTTGCCTTTTCCCTTTTTCCTCCCGCAGGACTATCATTGAGTGTCAGAGTCCCATGATAGAGGCTGCGGAAAGTTTCGGACTGCTAGAATGGAAGATTTCACCTTCAGTGACTTGCATATTAAGCTAGGCTTTCCTTACGCTGGGACTAGGGAGACTGTGAGCATGTTGTCGTCATTACTGACAAAAAGCAGTCATCAGTGCAACTTGGCTTGGGAACAGCAAAAATAAGTGTCTGCTTTCCATGCCATTAGCAACTCTCTGTATCTATTTGTATCCTCTATTCATTTTTTGGAACATCTTTAAGAAATACTTTACTATTTATTAGAGGGTTAAAATATGTAAATACTTTTAAAAGTATCTCCGTTTTTATATTAAACAGCTGTTATTTGGGTACTAGTCACCCATTGCGTATATAATACAGGTTCTTTGCTTTGCATATTTGCAACTTTATTTCTAGGTTTCTTGTCTTTTTGGCAAAATTTGAAGGAGGTAACAAAGAACTAGGGAAAGAGAAGAGTAATTCTAATATTTGACAAATGTGAAGTTGTAATACTTTGATAGAGAGCTTTAAATTGGGAAGGAGCTAAAATAGTCTAAAATAAGATTTGCGGATTAATTAGTGACCAGTCTCCAGAATTTTGTATCCCACGCACTGCTTCTCAGAGAGCTACCAGAGGAAGTAGAAGCACTTCACACCAAGAGTAAACCATGAACAAGAAAGACGTGGGACGCCACACAGAATAGTATAAATAGACATAAAGGGAATCTGAGGATGACAGGAAAGGGAAATCCTGGTATGAGAGCTGTCTACAGACCTAGAGAACAGTTTAGTGCAGAGACTGGAGCCAGGAGCACAGAGAATTCAGAGCTCCCGCCCAGTGCGTGGGGGGCTCAACTCTCTGAGGATCCTTTCCTCCTGTCGCTGCTGGGCCTGAGTGCAGCGCTTCCCTCGCTCCTGCCTCTCAGCCTGCTGCCAGGAACCTACCTCTGTGAAGTTCAAGGCCCTCTCTAGGCATTCTTTTTAGCATATTCTTATGCAGGACAAGTGTGTTAGCCTTGCCCAGCACAGCTGATGGCAAAACAAAGTGAGATGCTCTGGAAGGCCCTGGCAGCTCGAGGGATGACAGGTATGCTTATTCCAAGACGCCCGGGTGCTGGTCATGCCCGCTTTTTAAATTTTCTAAACCAAAGTTGAGCTGGCTCAAGCTCCAGCCACCCAGATTACTAGGAGGCCCAAAAGTACACTTTGCCTGCCTCGCCCTCCCTGGCATCCTCACTCCAGCCACGGCTTCTCCAGGCCAAGGTCACTGGCTGGGCCTCAGGACTTGGAAGTCATCACAATCCATTCAAGGGCTGCTTGGTCCGGTGCCCCTGACTGTTGCTCCTGCACCCTGTCATTGCTCCTGCAGGGCCTGCAGCGTTCCTTTGACTCCAGGGGTCCATCAGCTGCCAGCTGCCAGTCCCCTCAGCACCCAAGCTCCAGTCGCAGACTTGCAGCCCTTGCCTAGGCTGCCTCATGCCTTGTGGAGGGGGCATGGGGTCCTTCCTTGGTTCTCCCCTGAGTCTCTGTGGTGGAGTCCCACCTGCCCTGCAGCTATGGGAGAGGCAGTCCCCACTTCATATGTCCTGGAGGCCTAGAAGCAGCAATGGGGGCCCAATGACACCAATAAGTTTCTGTGGCCCTGATATGTGGGGTCTGGGCTGTGTCTTGACCACTTTAACATACCACCCACCCCACCCCTACACCTATCCCCATCCTTTGCCTGTGAAGGTGGCCTCATCTTTCCATTTCTTCCCCACTGTAGGCAGGAGGCAGGGATGTTGGAAGCCAGCCGTGAACTTGGAGACAGCTGGGAATGAAGACTGCACTCCAAGGTGCCCTTCCCCAGAGGGGCTCCAGCCACTCCTCAGACTTTAAGGTGTCCGTTCTGGTACCTGCTTGCTCAGCACTATTTCCCCCAGGCATTAACTCTGCACTCCACGCAACAGCCCAGAGCCCTGGGGGTGGCAGTGTTACTGTAAGGCACAGAGGGAGGGGGTGCCTGACTTGCTGCAGAGCTGGAGGGTGGGGGAACCAACCATGTCTCCCTTCCAGCTCCACCCACTCTCTTCTAATGCTGGGTCTGCAGCCATCCTTCCCCCGGTGCAAACAGCTGACCTGGAAGGTTCTTGGGGTTTAGAGTAAGTCCAGATGCCCGTTCTGAAGCTCTCTAGCATCTGCCGCCGTCCCACAGATCTCCCTGCCTGAGGTCCTCCTTCCAGAGTTGCCCCCTCTGCAGGAAGCCACACCCCTGGACACGTGGTTCTCAAAGCTGGGGTCCCCAGGGTCAGATTAGTTTCCTGATAATGCTAAGGTGGTATTTGCCTTGTCACTCTGATTCTCTCGCTTACAGAGTACACGGTGTTCATTGATACCGTTACAGATTCCTTATTGCAACTAACCTTTAAGAAACTACGTCTTGTCAAGTTTTGGTATAGTATCAAAGAGGAACATCCATAATTACGTAAAGTTATCAAAATATTACTTCCCTTCCCAACCATGTACCTGTGCGAGGCCAGAATTTCTCTATATGCTTCAACCAAAACAAAAGAAAAAACCAGATCAAACACAAAAGCAGACAGGAGAATCTTGCTGTATTCTACAAGCTACACATTAAAGAGATTTACAAAATTGTAAGTTTTTTTGAAAATATAGTCCTCCCTTAGTATGCTCGAGGGGTTGGTTTTAGGACCCCCCTCCACCTTGAGGACACCAGAATCCCCAGAGGCTAAAGTTCCACCGTCTGTCCTGTGAGTCATCCAACCGCAGATCAAAGACACGGCGTCCGTGGGGTGCAGACCCGTGGGTACACAGGGTGACTGTGTAATGACTTTTGATGGAAATTTGTCATTTACGTTAACATGAAATGCTTTTATTGTCATTTTTAAATGTTAATAAATATTTCTACAATTTCTCAGTTTTCGTTTCTGATAATAACCCACATATACAAAAGCTCTTTGGAGTCCTCAGTAGTTTTAAGGGTATAAGGGGGCTCTTCAGATTTAAAAGTTTGAGAACCATCATACTTGACAAAAGTCAAATGCCTCTCTCCTAGGGCAGGAGTTTTGTTCCAGAAAATACCAATTTAGGACAGTCCATGGTTTTTGTCAAAGGCGGTGCCCTGCCCTCTGGGCGCCCCAGTGCTTGAGCCGTGGCCTGTCCAGACTGTGGGCAGGAGGGTGTGCTCAGGC
Organism: Lepilemur ruficaudatus; assembly: GCA_963574885.1. Classification (NCBI taxonomy): domain Eukaryota; kingdom Metazoa; phylum Chordata; class Mammalia; order Primates; family Lepilemuridae; genus Lepilemur; species Lepilemur ruficaudatus. The sequence continues at coordinate 6,330 of CAUYRT010094242.1, read as the reverse complement.
CCAGGACACTGGCGTCAGGAACCACAGGAGGTGCGGCCTTTGTTCTCCACAAAGGGCTTTAGCGTCTAAGACTGGGCCATGTGAATTTTCCTTCCTGTGTCTCCTTAGCATTTTCTGGGGAATCACAGAAAAACCCTAATAAGGCCTACACTTATCCCTGATGACTTCATCAGATTCCTGTAGGAGCTTCCAAGCTCCTTCTCATCCTGAGATACTAGTAGCGCTCAAATCGGCAGGGACTTCTGAGACAGGCTCAGCTCCACACTCCATGGATCACAGCCACTGTCTCAAAAACCTATTGCCTCCAACTGCAGGGCTATGGTGCCCACACGGGTGTAAGGTGAGGCCATTATCAGAAGCCTCCTCATGCCCCTCCCTGGTTCATACTATTTTACTCAGGGTTGGTAATGTTTCCATTCTGTTATGCAACCATAATTTTTCCACGTGTTTAATCGTGCTTCAGTATTTAAGTGGATCAGTTCAGTGCTCAGGGCTATACTTTCCGCATTCTGGAATTTATTATTTTGATTAATCTCTTGATTGGCTACATTTCATCATTAAGTAGTTTTTCCCAGAAGGCTCATGGCTGCTTATACCTTGACGTAGTTCACATTTGAGACCATCTCTGTTGCCTTTATACTCAAATGATGACTTTTCTGGGTCTAGTAGTGTGGGGTCACTCTTTTCCTTAAAAGTGCATGAACATTGGTTAGTGGATGCCTGCTGACATGAAATGATTTTGTGGAAGAGTCTGAGGCCAGCCTGGTTTTTACAGATGACTTGTTTTTTCTGGTTGGATACGTGAAAACATCTTTCTTCATCCTCAGAGTTCAATAACTTAGCCAGAATGGGTCTCATTGCCTATTGCTCTTTATCAGATTTTCTTGTCATGTTTTTTATTTCTTTCTTCGGTTGCTTTTTACCTGGTATGTTTTTAAAAATCTATGAAAATTAATTTTCTTTAATTTTAGGGAAATTTTCCAATATTTTGTGTTTGATTTTTTTTTCCTGTTGGATTTTTGATGTGAAGAATATTCTTACACTATTGTTTTTGTCTTCTGTAAGTCTTTGTCCTCTCCTTTCACGTGCACTGTGGTTATCTCACAGATTTTCTCCATTCCATCAATTTCATCTTCATCTGCATTGGTTCCGTTTCTTGCTGTTTTATAATAGCTTAGATGTGTCATGTTAATGTCTCAGTTCTCAATTGTTACCATCCCATCTTGAGCTACCATTTTACCATGCTCTCTTCGAGTCACTGCCTCGCTGAGCCATGGTCTTGTAAGTTCTTCCATAGGGAGAAGCATCTGGGAAAGACTGCTTCTCTGCCTTGGATTGACCGTTGCAGATTAAAAAGAAATTCAGGATCCAATCAAGGATCACACATTGCATTTAGTCAACTTCACTTGCTATAACAAAATCCCATAGACTAAGTGGCCTAAACAATAGAAGTTTATTTTCTTACAGTTTTGGAGGCTAGAAAATCCAAGATCAGGGTGCCAGCATGGTCATTTCCCGATGAGGACTCTTCCTGGCTTGCCACCTTCTTCCTGTGTCCTTGTGGCAGAGAGAGAGAGTGTGCAAGTGCCTTCTGGCATCGCTTTTTGTAAGGACACTAATCCCATCATGAGGACCCCACCCTTGTGACCTCATCTAACCCTAATCACCTCTCAAAAGCCCCGTCTCCAAGTACCATCACATGGGGGGTTAGGGCTTCAACACAGGAATTTTGGGGAGGACACGCTATGGTACACAGCAGCCTCCTTTAACTTAGAAGGCTTCTTCAACCTTTTTTTTTTTTGTCTTTCATGACATGGCATTTTTGCTTCCTTTTAGTGACCTTGAATTATGCTTGGGTAACTGCCAAGTGGTTTATTTTCATCTTGTTTGTGGTTAGTTCAGGTGGCTCTGACTCGGCCTTCTGTTTGCTCTGATGTCAGGTGGGACAATTCCCTGACACTCTTACCATCTCACATGAGGGTATTTATCTTTCCCTTTGTATCAGTTTGGACTAGATTTAGCTGCGTATATAAGGAGAAAATATGCAAAACAAGATAGATTTTTGTGTCCCTCCCCTAAAAGCAGTCTGGAGGGAAGCGCCTGGTGCTGGGACGGTGCTGTCTGGCAGCGTCTGGGCCAGGCTCCCGTCTCTGCCCCGCTCAGACCCACTCACTTCTTGCGGCACGTGGCCCCGTCCAAGCCCAGCTCCTCTAGGGTTCTGATTGGCTACACTTTCTGGAGCTGTTTACAAGAGGAGGCTTAGAGGGAAGAACCACAGCCTCCCTGGCTGCTGCAGATGTGCCGAAACTGTACCTGCAACTCATCCTCCTCCTCCCCGAACCACCTAGACGTTCTGCACAGTAGCACGCTCGCCCACCATGCTGAGCATGTGTTAATGAGAGCAGATGAGCAAGGGCGATGCTTGTTAAGACACATGCACTCCAGAGGATTGGGGAAAACCCCTGCAAAGAATCAGGAACCTCCACATGAATATAGTTTTATGGGTCCAGTGACCTGGCACGTCCGGAAATCCTTCCCGAAGTGAAAGGTAAGTTATTGTAGCCGGCACGTCCAACCACTAGGAGGAAGCACTGGGCTTGCTAGGCCTCTGTGGATTTTGGAAGCAGCATATTCCTCACTTGGGAATGGGGAGCTGATCCATTTATCAGGTCACATGGAAGACTGCTAGGTTTGAATTGAGCTAAGAGCAAAAAGAGCTCTGCAGCTGTCCAGGCTGTGGTAGGGGAGCAGTGCTGCTTGTGCCATTCCACTCTGCAGACGCACTGAACTAGACATGTCTGTGGCTGGGAAAGGTGCCATGTGCAGCTTCTGCTGAGCCCTGGTAGGAGAGTCACAGTGCAGACCCCTGGGGTTCTGGAGAAAGTCTGTGCCTCATGCAGCAGAGAATGAGAGATCATTCAAAAAACAGCCCTGATGTGCCTCTCGGCCCTGGTAGAAACTGCATGTCCAGTGAGACGTCCCACGTCCAATGGCCAGAACTTCCCATAATGAGCCGATTCTGCCTGACCCTCCAACTCTTTAGATCCGGTGGGCCCAGCATCCATCCACTGTAAGATGGCAGTGGCACACTGGGGATACAGCATGGCAGGCCAGAGGCACAAATGGGTTGCACGAGCAGTTGGCCCAAACTCCATGTTATCTGCCACTATGACGCCAGCATCTCTCCCTTAGACACCTATTGTCTCCTAGGGAGAGGAGGAAGATGACCAGTATGAGAAACAGCCTTGGGACATCTGCAGCAGCCAGGGCTTAGGTCCCTTTGAACTACCTGGTGACAAAGAGCAGGAGAATCGACACTGCTCAGGGAAGACCATGAGTGGGTACTGCTGCCCAGCCCAGGGCGCCACCGGTGGAAGTTTTCCATTGCAGGGCGCAGCATGTCAGGGATGGTCAGTATTCCACCCACCACTTGGGAGGGGTCCTCACTGCCAAGTTCCTAGAAGCACAGCCTGCAATGGGATTCTTGTAAAAGTAATTTATTACAGTGTGCTCTAAGGAGAAGGGAGTGGGGAAAGTAGGAGAGGACAAAGGAAGAAAGGAAGCACGGCTGTGGTCTTGGGTGGAGTCTAGCTTCGGTCTGGTCCCACGGAGAACTTAGAGCAAAAATAGTATCGGAGTTGGTCCAGGCTCGAGGCAAGGGTTGGGCTTTTCATCCCTCAGGGTGAGTCAGTCTCTGGCTGCTGCTGTCTCCGACAAGGCAGTAGCTGTTCTGCCAAGGCAATTCGCTGGAGAGGAGGTGAGCAGTGAGCTCTAGCGGTCAACACTCACAGCACTCGCAATTATTAGAGAATCAGAAGACGTGTGAGACAGTGACCAGCACTGTATCTAGACGCTCATAGTGATGGTGAAATGAGTCATATGAAAGAAATCTCAGTGGCTCTTCAGATGACCATATTCCCAGATGGATTTTCTCAAATCCAAGCGTCAATGAGTGAACCATATACTTCTAACAACAAAAGAAAATACAGATTCTCATATCCATACTCAGTCCTTCAACAGGAAGAACTATTAACACAATGTTTTGTGACAAGAAATAGGTTCCATTTTGCTAAAAGGACATATAATTTTCTTTGATCTCTTGCAACATTTGTGCACAAACTTTACTTGATACAATCTGTAAGTGGACAGTTGATAAAGGCAGGTGTGTGCAAAGGTGATTGGAAGGAATAGATGATGCAAAAGAAAACAATTCACTGGATTGACCATTCTCGTTGGGGGTTATAAATCTAACCATGAAAATATTTTGCAAGTATGGAGCAGAGAAGATGGCTGTCCTCTCAACAAAATTATGAGTGTCAGAGTTTTCAAAAGGATTGTGTTTTGCAGGTTCAAGGAGAAGAATGAGAAGTAATGATAAGCTAAAACTTTTAAATATGTAATTGAAATCTGGAAGCAGTTTTTACAAGACTCATATGTTCTAGGTTCATGTAAGACAGAGCATGAGCAGTTCATGGCAAGCAAAGGACATTGATGCACATTTATGATACATATAATTTCAAAACAGGAAAATGTGGGACAGAAATTTTGATTTCCTATGTTGAAATTCTTATAACTTCTAACAGAGTTCTTTGTCACTATCCCTTTATTCTTACTCCTATAAATTATTCATAAAATTACTTAAGATATAAACAAAATTAAAAGGGTCCATTGGACCCAGAGATAAATGATGATAATTATTTTTCTCAGTATCCTGAGGGTTAACCCATGTTCTTCAGAATGGCAAAAGACTGGAAACTTCTCAAAGGCCCATCAGTAGGGCACTGGTTAAATAAATAAATATTGCTGTCTTCTTTTAATGAAATATTGTGTTGATATAAAAATGATAAGGAAAAATATATATGTACTTCCATGGAATAATTTCCAAAATATAAAGTGAAAAAAAGTAAGGTACAGAACAGAATGTAAAACATGCAACCAACCATTTGTGTTGCAAAAAAGGAGAAAAAGTGTGAATTTGCTTGAATATGCATAAAATATTTCTGATAACATTGATTTTTTTTTTTCTGTAGAAAGCATTGGCTAGATGCAGGCATGACAAGGAAATGTTCCACCAAAAATCTCTTTATTACCAAACTAACATCAGACTGAAAGGATAACTTAGAAAAGACAGGCTCAGGGTGTGGTCATGTGTCAGTCAAGGAGGCTGTGCTGTGCTGTAGACACACTACCCCCAAATCTCAGTGGCTTGTGACAACAAACGTTATTTCTCATTTACGCTCCAGGCTGTTAAGGGTCCATCAGCGGCTTTGCTCCACTCACCCTGGGACCCATGCTCACAGGGTGGCCACCATCTTGGGTGCTGCTGGCTGCCATGACCACTCTGGAGAGTCTTGGGCCTGTAATAAAAAAATATATATATATACATATACACACACATATTTTAAATTGAATCTATGTATATAATATATATTGTGTACATCTATCTATCTGTGTATTTTAGGAAACAGTGCTGCATGGCAAGAGTGATGCCACCATGATGACTGACGTTTAACTCCTGCATGCCCAGGTGTGCCCGTAGCACAGACAACCCCTCATAAAGATGTTTATGTAACCTCCGCAGTGGTCAAGGAAATGTGAGGCTTGACTTATACATGTCTTTACCCTAAAAGCTCGTGATACAAAGGATACTTTCTGAGGGTGGGTCTGAGGGCTGCCTAAGACATGTGAGTGGGCTGAATGCCATTTTTTTCACTTTTAAATGGTTAATTTTATTAATAAACAAAAAAGGATATTTTCATTAACTCATTCAAGAGATATTTACTATGCCTAGACATTGAGGTAGTTGTTATATGAACAGGCATATTTACCGTTGTAAATATGCATCTAAATGTAAATATGCACCGTTGTAAATACCATCTCTGTCTAGTCCCTAAACATTTTATCACCCTAAAAGGAAACCCCACATTCATTATGCAGCCACTTCCCATCCCTTAGGTCCTTAAGTGTGGCCTTTTGGCTAAATCCAAATTTTATAGAACAAATCTTTTTATTTGTATTAATACATTTTTGTTCATCTTTAATATTTTCATTTTATTTTTTAAATGAATGTATTTAAAATACCAAAGAATAAAATAAGTTTCAACAAAAGAATCCTCCCAGATTGACCGGCACGATTAGAACATCAGTAAGCCATAAGAAATAAGTTGACGGCTGCTACCCTCATGATTCAGTTCTAACTTCCCCCGCCTGACTGGCGCCACTGTTGCACGAGGCTGGTTGGTGGGAGGTTGTGGGGGTCGAGTACGCCCGTCTGCTATCAGCTTGTGACAACAGTTCACTGTGTTTCTGTTTGAAGTGGAATTTGTAAAT
>CAUYRT010094241.1:0-11729 GCA_963574885.1 Lepilemur ruficaudatus | reverse complement strand
TGTACCTATGTACAACCAACACTCCATTTTAACACTGCTGGTGGGACTCCAAATTGGTGCAACCTTTGTGGAAAAGAATTTGGAGATTCCTCAAAGAGCTAAAATTAGAGTTACCATTGGATCCAGCAATAGCATTATTAGGCATCTACCCAAAAGAGCACAAGACATTCTATGATAAAGACATCTGCACCCAAATGTTTATGGCATCACAATTCACTATTGCTAGGTCATGGAAACAACCCAAGTGCGCATCAATGCATGAGTGGATTGTTAAAATCTGGTATATGTTCACAATGGAATATTACTCAATTTTAAGAAATGACAGTGAGTTAGCACCGCTTGTATTATCCTGGATTAAGCTTGAGCCCATTATTCGAAGTGAGGTGACACAAGACCCGAAGAATGGGCCCCACTTGTACTCGCCATCAAACTGGTATTGACTGATTAACACTATGGTACTCAAATGGTGGGAGCGAACACTAGGGAATTGGGGGGTGGGGAGTAAACCCACGTCTGAGCGACGTGGTGGGCACTGTGGAGGGGTGGGATATGCTTGAAAAGTAGTTGGGGAGCGGAATTAGGGGTCTCAATAGGGGAAAGGAATTCCCTCTAAAACTGATTTATGTGATTAACTGTACACCTCGGTAAATTCACTGAAAATTATTTAATTGTACACTTAAAATGGAGTGTTGGTTGTACGTAGGTACAATTGGAGCACTATGTACGTACTCTCGGACTACTTCGACAGAGTAGGTTTTTGAATGTAACAAGGTAAGTCAACTTGAGTTGTAATATATTGTGGGAAATTAGCTCACTACAAATGTGACTGTAAACATTGTACTGTAAATGTTTTGTAGCTTTCCCCCAGTAAAATTTTTGGAAAAAAAAAAAAAGATGAACAAATCATGCAAAAGTCCTTACGAAGCTTGTCCTGAAATCAGTTCTTCACTGTACCAGTCAAGGTTCTTGGTTGCAACTGAAACTGACTTTAGTCATTTAAGCAGAAAAGGAATTTATTGACAAGATATTAGTTTCTCACAGGATCTCTAAGAAGACTGAAGGACTGGACTTGGAAAATGGGGGAAACAAATGCAGGGAGTTTATGTAGCTGGAACAAGAGCCAGAGCACATCCACCAGCAAACCAGCCCCACAAGGATGCTAGTGCATCCATGTAAGCGCTAATACTGGCTCAGCTGCCACCACCCCTGCTGCCATGAAGAGCCAGTGCTGCTGTCACCCTGTGCTGCTTCTCAGAGTCCTTATCTGTGGACTTCCAATTGGCCAAGCGAGGTCATGGGCTCCTGCCCTAGTCACAGGGAAGGCTGGGAAAATGAGCCTGGCCTTTTCAGCTTCTGTAGTGAGAGCTAGGCTGGGAGTCCTACACAACCTCAGACTTGAGGGAATTCTGAAAAGCAGAAAGACAGTTTAGATGTTAGGCGGTTAAAGACAGGCCAACATTTGTTTCTTTCATGGAATGACTAAGGAGAACAACTGGAACATAGATATGTTTTATCTTGCTGAACTGATGTCTCACTTTTTAAATCGTCATCCTCTTTTTTCCTACAAAATAAAAAAAAAGAAAACACCAAAATATCCAAGTAGTGTTTTTTTCTATGTTTCCCCAAGAGATTATGTTTGGAAATAAATATCTTTTCCCCTTGCTTAGGAAGCCAAGACAGTACTTGAGGCCAGGGGTTTCTTATTGGCATTCCAAGCCTTTCATCACGTTATTCCCCTTGTTAAGAACTTGAAGTGACTCCCTGCTGCCCACCAACAGTGAATTCCGGCTCCTCCCATCTCTGTGCAATGAGCGCCCGGTGCTAACAGGCTACCCTGCCCCAGGTAAATGAAAACGTGTCAGTCCACTGAACGATTGCTGCATTAAACTAGTCTTGAGATGCTGAAGAGCTGACTCTATTAAGACTCTCCGGCGGCTTTCCTCTGCTAGAGGAAGGTGGACCACAGAAGTGACCCTAAGCTAGTGTGGCCAATGTATGGGCTTTGGCCTGTGGGCTGAGGAAGGTCCGTTTGATCTGCATGTTTCCATCATGTAAATCGCAACCACTGAATGGGTTATTGCATTTTTAAGTGAGTAGTATATTAATTATATTAGTTCTGAAACAAAATTGTTCTTGAATAGATACCAATTTTAGTTAGATTTTCTTTCACATATGGCCATAGCATTGTGGCCCTGTCACATACACTTTGATTTGGCTTTTTCTATCACGACAATGGAAAGGGAACACACCACAATGTCAAAGCACATCTACGCTCTACTCCAATGGCCTACAGGCAGGAAATCATCCAGTCTGTTGCATGGTCATCTAAGTCTTCTCTTCCTAATTCCTAAATGGCTGAGCAGTTGTGAGATCCAATTATACAGCACTAATTAAAAAGTTAATATGGACATGGATCACTGCATTACTTCATATAATTCAGATTTCCCCTACTTCTGCCAAAGCTTTTCCTCTTTTATTAGTTACTCCTCAGGTTATTGGAATAGAGTATCGCCCACTTGGGTTATTATAATGCTCAAAGAGACCATACATCAGTTTCACCAGTAAGTCCAGAGCTTCCATGAAAGAACTTTGATTATTGCCAGTCTTTTACACAGAGGCCTCAGAAGCTTTTGTCACAATCAGCAAAGATAAAGACTTGCCACAATAAGTGATAGTTCTTTGACATCTAGCCTCTTTTTAGTCAAGAAGACGTGAAGGTCTTTGTTGGAATTGTAAGTCCACAGAGTTGTTTTAAGGCCAAATGGAAACTTATTTTCCATTTCAAACATTTCCTCCAACAGAAAAGTTCCCTTTTCTGATATTTATCAGACGCAATGATATTTTGAAACTCCTTCTATTGTAAAATATAAACTGCGTAGGGAAACCAGCAAGAGGACAAAAAGGTACAGCTCAATGATTAACTACAAGGCAAACTTACCCATGTACCCACCACCCAGGTCAAGAAATGGAACCTATTTACACAAAATCTATAGACCAATATTTATAGCAGCTCTATTCATAATCACCAAGAACTGGAAACACAAAAGTCCACCAACTAGTGAATGAATAAGCAGGCTGTGATATGTCCATACGGGGGAACACTACTCAGCAACAAAGCAGAACTAGCTGTTGATACGTGGAACAACTCGGAAGAATCTTAAAGTCATTATGGGAAGGGAAAGAAGCCTGTCTCAAAAGGTTACAGACCGTTGTCTTATTGACATGCTTAAATCCAGTCTGACAGTGTTTTCAATCAAGGGACTACCCACTGAGTTCAAGAGTTTAAGGGGTAGGAACAGTGTCAACTTCTCTGTACTTCTTACTCCAACAGAATTCATTCAAACTGGTAAAAATAACATAGTAGAACCTCAAGAAATATTTATGAAATCAAAGAGTAAAAATTTACAGAGGGTATAGTAACTATTTTCAAGTCACCTGCATAATTATTACTGCTTTACCCAAAAGCATCAAAAAGAGAAATTAAATTATTTGTAAATTTTCCACAATAGCATTACATGCCATGAATTGAGGACAAGGTTTTTTGAAGCATATTCTTTAAAAAATTTTATTTCTGACAACTATTATCACTTTATCTACAGCAGAATGTGTTCTCTCTTTCCAAATAGAAAATCAAAGACTATTTAAGGAACTCTATAGGACAAGAAAATTTGACAAGTTACCACCACTTAGAATAAAAACCTAGGAAGCTAAAAAAGGAAAAGTATAAAATTAATGGTTATCTGATTGACATTTTAAAATTTGCTTTATACATATCAGCAGAATTATATACATATGTGTGTGTACATATATTACTCTTTTGCTATTTTTGGTTTTGAGCTCCAAGTTGCTTCACATAATATTTTTTTATTACAAAGAATGTTATTTGGTTATTAATAAAGTGATGTACCCGTGTGTGGCCAAGTAAGCTTATTTTTATGTACTAAGGCGGGTGTTGGAGGACCGACATCTGTTGTTTTTGTCTTGGCAGCATCCCTGTGCTCTTTCTTCTGGGACAGGTGCCCCTTCCCCTGCACCATGAGGTCTGGTGCATGGACAACAGAGATATCCCCTTCCCTTGGCCACTGTGACTGGCCCTGAGAGGGTCACATGACTAAGCCAGGCCGGTTATCGGCTTGAGATACAGACAGGAATTCATGCCTCTTCCGTGAAGCCTCCTTCATTACGCAGGTGACATTGACCTCCCACTATGCACAGTAGGCACTCGTGGGTTAAATGCTTGTGAGCAAAGCCTGCCAGTGTCCCCTCTCACAGGCATTACTAAAAATGCATAAGGCAAAAATGCTCATTTAAAAAATTGCTTCTTACACCTTAAATTGATGATATTTGTGCCAGAAGAAACCTGCAACTAAATGTTTCTGCCCTATAAAGATCAGAACTGTAGACCTGGAAATTAGGCACATTTTCTGGGGAACTTCCCCACTTTTGGCTCAGCATTTGGAAACCTGACATTTTTCCCAGTAACCACTCTGACAGGAGGTGGCTTGGCGAGCAGTGGGGAAGGGAGGGGGACAGAGAGGAAGTGTGAGCTCTCTTTCAAAATATCACCAGCAGAATGAGGCACGTCACGTCCAGCTGACATTTCTATTTTATTGAAGAGATGCAAACTAATGATTAGGTAAGGGCTTCAGCCTTTATTGAATCAGTGTTAATTGCCCTTGGGCTTTACTTAGTGAAATCACAAAGATCACCAGGCTTAAGCTACTAGAGTCATCTTTGAGATGAACAGCTTCATCATTTGTCAGCTGGTGACATGCATTAGTAGGTAATCTCCCACTGCAGGAGGCTGTGCTTGAGCTCAGAGGGCCAATTCCAAAGTTGTAAGGGAGGGAAAGAGCCAGGTATTGAACGTGGGCAGAACTGGATTCAGAGCCTTTACCTGCCCCCGCAGCAGTGTGACACCCCAGAGGATTCTCTGGAAAATGGAAATAAATCATACCTACTTTGCTGGATTGTGGTGACAATTCGAGATACTATTTGGAAAGCATTGAATTATGTCTTGCAAATAATAGATGCTCAAAAAGTAATTCTCATGAAAGGTATGATGCCAAAAGGCAATGGACAAATGGCTGGACTGAATGTTACCAGATTTGTTTACAACGATTATTTTTTAACCAAACAGATTTGCACCAGGCTACCTGTGATTAAGGATTCAGATACATGCTTAAGAAATAGAGCTTACTCCTCAACACATGGATATTCAACTGGCTTCATTACTGGTAATGCTTGCTGTTCATGTTTGTATTTATTTTAACTGGCCCTTTTTATTTTATTTATTTTATTTATTTATTTTTAATTTCAGAGTATTACAGGAGTACAAATGTAACTGGTCTTTTTAATGTCAAAGAAAGGCTTAAAATGGTGATGAAATGTATGACAATATTTGCTAGCCTTGTGCCCATGGTAGACATTACTAATTAACTATAGCTCTACTTTTGTTGATGTCACACTTGGATGTGGCTCCTCTATCCTCAACACATTGCTCCAGACAGCCTTTACTAATTGATCACATTTGGTATTTGAGATAAATCTTATTGGGCATCCTGGCTTAAATTTGGATATGGGGCTAGACAATTTGGGCAGGGTGGGGACCCTCAGATCATATCAAAAGCAGCTACCTATAAGATCTGGCTGAAGTAGACAGAAACAAACATAAATCCACCTTGCAACTCTTTGCAGTTTTGCTGTTTATAATATTATTTTTACGTGGATTACTGGCATGGGTTTGAATCAACACAACCTATTTCCTTTGAGAATCCACTATCTGTGATACACCATAGCATCATGAATGTGACCGTGCAAGCAACACAGAGGGCATCTGTGGAGCGATCTCGGTCTTGAGGTCCCAAGGGGGTGCTGGTCCTGCTCTGTCATCCAGAGAAGAAGGAGGGTAGAACATGCACCCTGGGTACCATCGCACATTTGAGGTCCTCACAGGACTTCTTGCCTGCAGCAGGGCTAGATGAGGCTGCCTTTGAAGCCAGAGTGCTGGTGTGGAGGTGGGCTTGCGCTAGACATTGGTGATGACTTATCAGCCAATATTTTTCTCATTATCCAAAACTTAAATATTTTAGCTGGAAAAAAAATTAGGCCCAGCAGATCACAGCATCCGTCAAGCAGCTCCTTGGACATTAGTGATCTGGCGCCCCTGGAGCTGGAGTCCAGGATCAGGAGGGAGACTTGCAGGTCATCAGGCCCATGGATTTGCAAACTATGCTCCTAGATGTCTAAGGACTTCCAGGAGGTCCCCAGCAGAAGCTGTGGATGTGAGAAAGAGGCTGAGAGGTAGGGATAGGCCTTTAAACTCTATGCAGACCCTGGACACATTTCTCCCTGCTTGTTTCCTCTTTGGTCTGAGCCACCACATTTCTGGCATGAATTAGGCACTAGCCTTCTAACTGATCTCTACAATTCCATCTTCATCAACATCTAGTCTATCCTCAATGCAGCAGCCAGAGCAAGCTTGTTAACACGGAAGTCACATCAGGTCTCCCCTCTGCTCAAATCCCTGCAGTGGTTCTCCATTTGACTCAACATAAAAGCCAAATTCCTGGCAAGACTCTGCAGAGCCTTGCACCATCTAGCCCCCCAGGACCTCTCCAATCTCATCTCCCACTACTCTCATCCTGGCTCACTGCACTGTTGCCAGCCCCGCCTCCTTGCTGTCCCTCCACCATGCAGATATGTTTACATGGAGGGCCTTTGCTCCAGCTCTTCTCCCAGGCATCTGTTGGCAGTTCCCTCATCCCCTTTTGGTGTCTTTGCTCAAGCCTCACTTTATCCTTGAGAAAGTGCCTTCTCTGACTCCCTTTATCGACGTTTCCTCCACACCAGCTGAGAACTCTGGAGTCCGCTTCCCTCCTTTACTTTTCTCATTTCTGTTATATGCATCGCCTCCTAACACACCATGCAAATCATTGACTTACTGTGGCTATTTATTGTCTGCCTCCCCTTGCCAGAATATAAGTCCCCAAGAGCTGGGGTATTTGCCTGTTTTGTTCCCTGATGTTTCCCAGACAGTAAGAACACTGTCTGGCACACAAAAAATATTTCCGAAAAATGTGTGGAATTGGTGTATGGATGAATTTAAGGAAGAGGTTTCTGGGTCTGCCATCTCTTCATCAACCACAGTAACTTCATCTTTAAAATTAGAGCCGAGTGTGGTGGCACACTGCAGTTCCTGCTACTTGGGAGGCTGAAGCAGGAGGATTGTTTGAGCCCAGGAGTTGGCAGCCAGCCTGGGCAACACAGTAAGACCCTGTCTCTAAAAAAAATAAAAAATAAAAAAAAAAGTTTGATGTTGGGTTTCTGTATAAGACACCATTTGAAGGAAAGCTATTCAGCAGTAAATTGAACACTCCCACTCTGGTCCAATCCTCCCTTTTCACAGATGGGAGAGCCCACACCCAGAGGAGTCACACGTCTGGTTAGGGCAGAACTGGAAGAGGATCCATCTCTCCTGATTTACGTTTTCACCCTCTCTCAGTCTGTTTCACACTCATTATCCCCACTAAATGCCTTAAATCTTTATATTAATACTTGCTTTTAAAGAAGCAGCATCTTGCAATTAGTCTAATCAGGAGGGTCACTGCTAAGAAACAGTAACAGGAGCCATACTCTGAAAAGCCCCTCTCTGTTTTTAAGCTCTGATCACAAGTGACAGGTTTGTAAGTATGTGATAAGCTGGGTTTTCTATTTCCAGCTCAACCCTCCCCCCCCAACCAGGTGTGATTAGGCTTATTGATGCTGTTATTGCTAGGAATTAGTTTTTATATATTTTTTTCTTCTGGCAACATCTAGTTCCTAGAAATTTCGCAAGCATTTCTCACATATGCAAAGGTGAATGCAGTGGTAAACACCACCATCTGTTCCATATTTTCCTCCCCAGCAGGTGTTTTTTTTTTCTTTCCCTCTTCCTTTCCTGTTTATGGTATTTTATGGGGAAACGGTTGGCCAATCATCCAGCTAGAGTTAGAGACACACTGTATGGACTTTGTCCTGCTTCCAGCTTTAAATAAAAGCGAAAAAGAGCCTGGTGTGACTCTGTCCTGCGTGGCTGTTCACTGGAGCAGCAGTCATTTGTCTCTGCCTGCCTTCTTTCCCACCTAAGTGTGTGCCGCCACCCCATGGAAGCTTCAGTGGACATAGACATGAACCCCCTAGGGCCCCAGGCCTATCTTCTTGATTGTGAACTGAAGACTGACAAAGACTATCACTTTAAGGTACATAATGATAAAAACGAGCACCAATTATCTTTAAGAATACCAGTTTAGGGGCTGGCGCAAAGGTGAATTTCACATCGTCGAAGCAGAGGCGGCACAACTAAAGTAACACTGGCAACTTTGCAAATGTCTGTACAGCCAGCAGTTTCCCTTGGGGGCTTGGAAACAACATTGCCCTCGTGGTTGCAGTTGGTTCAGGACCTGTGCATATTAGTGGGCAGCACTCAGTAGCTGCGGAAGAAGATGCAGAGTCAGAAGATGAGGAAGAGGAGGTTGTGAAACTCTTTAAGTATATCTGGAAAGCAAACTCTGTCCTTGGAGGTAGCAGTGAGTTTCCACAGTAAAAAGCAAAACTTGCTGCTGTTGAAGAGAATGGAAAAGAAGAATAAGACAAAGACAAAGAGGAGGAGGAGGAGGAGGAAGAGGAGGAGGAGGAGGATTTGATGACAAGGAAACTGAAGAAAAAGCTCCAGCGAATAAATCTATACAAAATGCTTCAGCCAAAAATGTGCATCAAACCAGACTGGAAAAGACTCAAACCCACCAAGATCAAAAAAGGTCAAGAATCCTTCAAAAAAGAGGAAAATGCTCCCAAAACACCAAAAAGGCCTAGTTCTGCAAAATACACTGAAGAAAAATTGCAAGCAAGTGTAGAAAAAGGTGATTCCCTTAGAAAAGTGGAAGCCAAGAAGAATTGTTTCTGGATGTGAATTGTGAAGAATTGTTTCTGGAAGAACAATGTGAAGAATTGTTTCTGGATGATTGACCAGGAGGCTATACAAGATCTCTGGCAGTAGAGGAAATCTCTTTAAAGAAAATAGTTTGAACAGTTTGTTAAAATTTCCCGTCTCATTTTATTTCTGTAACTGTTGATATTTGGCTATCATTTTTCTCATTTTTTTTTCTTGAGACAGAGTTTCACTCTGTTGCCCGAGCTAGAGTGCTGTGGCGTCAACCTAACTCACAGCAACCTCAAACTCCTGGGCTCCGGTGATCCTCCTGCCTCAGCCTCCCGAGTAGCTGGGATTACAGGCATGCGCCACCATGCCCAGGTAATTTTTTCTATATATTTTTAGTTGTCCGGCTAATTTCTTTCTATTTTTTAGTAGAGACGGGTCTCGCTCTTACTCAGGCTGGTCTCGAATTCCTGAGCTCAAAGTATCCTCCCGCCTCAGCCTCCCACAGTGCTAGGATTACAGGTGTGAGCCACTGTGCCTGGCCTGGCTATCATTTTTATAATGCAAAGTGAGAACTTTCCCTACCATATTTGATAAATGCAAGAAAGATAGATATCAGAAGTTTACAAGTCTCTGAGAGAGACTATCCGCTGTTTGTTTTTTTGTCAAAAGTTTCCCATAATTGTTATTGTTACTGTAAGTCAAAATATTTTGCCTTTACCAAGTATTAAAAATATGGCTTTATATAGGAAGCAAAAATCCTTTCAACAGGAAGCTGAGACTTTGACATAGACAAAGTCATGACAAAAAAAGAGAGGCCACTATAGTTGGTCAACAGTGTTTGCTTGTCAACAGTATCTCATAGACCCTAACCACACAGAGGCTAGGAAGAGGCTATTTGATCAACAATTCAACAATCATTGATCTCAGATGAGGACTAAACAATGTGACCTTCTTTCATAAATTGCCAAGACAGGGAATGCCCCATCAAGGTTTCACAGGGAATCTGAGGCAATGTTTGACCAATCACTTTTTTGCAAGTTGGTTACTGATCCCAAGGATTTCCAACCCTATGAGCCAGCTTGGATTGGAGATTTACCAGGGCTGTGCCTCCATCTGTTCTTTATGGACTACTTTCTTATACATTCAACAGAAAAAACACAATGTAGCACAAAACAAAAACACATGAAACTAAACTTTGTACATATAGACAAAAGACAGCAAAAGCAAAGCAAACAGTGTGAGAAGGTTCATGGTAAAAATATTTATCAAATGATATATCTTTAAAATAAAAGATCTAATGACTTTAATCAAAGACCTAGGTCTAATTATTTAACAAATGGTGCACTTCTGAACCAAGAGGTCTAATTAATTAATACAAAGACCTAAGCTTAGTGATCTTATGTGAAGACCTCCTTGCTTTCAGGTAGCAATGACAGCTCCATGAGACTAGTCAGCAACTTAGACTGTTGTTGAGACTGACTCACCTAGTGACAGATCTGAAGAACAAATGCGGTTTGGGCCCAGGGGGCCCAGTGAGGCATGTGCTGATTTGATGGTTCCCTGGAATGCTACCAAGCCAGTCTTCAAAATGATCTTGGTGGAAACTCTAGAAGCATTAAGAATGATAAGAGCCCTATTCAACATCTGACATTTAAAAACAGAAAATGAAAAACAAAGCTGAGTTTATTGCCTACTATGGTAAGGAAGAGCTATATAGGTTAGGCACACTCTGAGCAAAACAAGTCTGCTAATATTATATAGGGCTGAGGGGAAGCAGGGAGTTCAGGGATTGGAGGATTTTCTAGAGGCATAAATGTGTTGACATTATCTGTAGAAGCATGGTTGCTCTCTGAGACTGTTGTTGACTGGTTAGCACTCAGAGGCATGTTTATTGAAGTGAGTCCATCCTAACTGGTCAACTTTTAGAAGTGAAGGTTGACACTGATTTTTTGGCTTGCAAAAGTACAGTCACTGAAGCAAGTTGATTGATTAAACAAATTTAAAACCAGTTTTGGTGACTTCTTATTGTCATGATTACATAACAATCAGTCTTTTTCTGAGTTAGTGGGAACTTATTTCATTTCTATGTTCAACCCTGACTGATACACCCACCTTAGTCTAGGTTAGGACTCTTAAGTCTTTTTTGAACTATGCCTCTTTTCAACTTTGTGACACTTAACTTTACTAAACTTCAGCGACCTGAGTTATAAGATAGGGCTAATGATGTCTATCTCTAGGACTATTTGGAAGATTAAATGTTATAATGATTGTGAAAAATGTAAATTATAAAACAATCTGGAAGTATAAAACACATTTGAAATCCTCATAAAATTTGATAATATGCTCAAATGGTGTGTAAACTCTAAACTGCTATGTAATTATAAATATTTATATTATCTTTTTAGTATTTAGGTTTTTTTAGTATTTATATTATTATCATGTCCTGTTAATATTATTATTATGTCCACAAGACCCAGCTCAAGTGTTTTTTCCTTCAAGAAAATACCTTTTTCGTTTTTTTTGAAGCAGAGTCTCACTCTGTCATCCAGGCTGGAGTGTAATGGCACAATCATAGCTGTAAACTTTAACTCCTGGGCTCAAGCAATCCTCCCACCTTAGCCTCCCAAGTAGCTGGGACTACAGGCATGTGTCACCATGCCCAATGAATTTTTAAAATTTTTTTGTGGAGATTCTGTCCTGATATATTGCCAGGGTTGGTCTCAAACTCCTGGCATCAAGCTCCTGGCCTCAAGCAATCCTCCCACCTTGGGCTCTTAAAGTGCTGGGATTACAGGCATGAGCCACCACA
>CAUYRT010094238.1:0-100690 GCA_963574885.1 Lepilemur ruficaudatus | reverse complement strand
CAATTCACTATTGCTAGGTCGTGGAAACAACCCAAGTGCCCGTCAATTTATGAGTGGATTATTAAAATTTGGTATATGTTTACAATGGAATATTACTCCATTTTAAGAAACGACAGTGAGCTAGCACCGCTTATATTATCCTGGATTAAGCTTGAGCCCATTATTCGAAGTGAGGTGACACAAGACTGGAAGAATGGGCCCCACATGTACTTGCCATCAAATTGGTACTGACTGATTAACACTATGGTGCTCAAATGGTGGTGGTGTCCACTAGGGATTCGGGGGATGGGAGGTAGACTCACATCTGAGGGATGTGGTGAGCACTGTGGGGGAGAGAGGCATGCTCGAAATGTAGTTGGGGAAGGGAATTAGGGGTCTCAAAGGGGGAAAGAAATCCTCTAAAATTGAGTTATGTGAATAGCTGTACAACTTGGTAAATTTTCTAATAATCATTTAATTGTACACTTAAAATGGAGTAAAGGCATGATACTTAAATTATACTTCAATAAAGAAAAAAATATTATGTCTTTTGTGACTGTCCATGGGTGCCTTTAAAAAAATTAATACATTTTATTTTTCAGAGCAGTTTTAGGTTCACAGAAAAATTGAGTGGAAAGTACAAAGTGTTCCCACAAACCTTCTGACCCACACATGCACAACCTCCTCCACTATTGATATCCCCCACCACAGTGGTACATTTGTTATAATTGGTGAACTTGCATTGACACACCATTATTATTAATACACAAAGTCCATAGTTGACATTAGGACTGACATTTGGTGCTTTACATTCTAAGGATTTTGACAGATATATAATGACATATAGCCACTATAGTAGTATCATACAAAATGGTTTCATTACCCTAAAAATCCTCTGTGTTCTGCCAAAACTGCATAGTTGTTTTAAAATGAAGCACTATTAGTGTAAATGAGTCTCATGTACTCTTCTCCAAAGTAACTTCTTATTGCTTGGTAAAATAATCAGGTATGTAAACATTACCTGAGCAAAATCTGAAAAGCACACATTCATCTCAGCCAATTTATCTCTGCCAACATGAATCTTGGTAGTATATGCAAAAATGAGCTCAGAATTACACATGACTCTAAAAAAGAACCTCATGTTTTGAATTAGAACAAATTCTAATTTGCAGTATTTATGAAAACTAGATCCAAGTCACATAGTGTTCACAAAAGTTCCTATTTTAAGTTAAAGCAGATTAAAACAAATCCAAGCAGTATTTGTGCAAACAAGCCCAAATTCAGTCAAATTTATGTTGTTTTTGGTATCTGGACCTTGGAACTGGACCTACACCTTGGGCAGCATGCTGGTTCTTGTGAACCTGGGGCCTCAATTCAAGACATTTTATTTTTCATGGAGTTAGACAATGGATCGGTATCTTTAATTTTGGATCTGGATCTTGGACCCAGACCTCTGATCTGATCATGATAGGAACTTGGATATGGACTTTGGTCCTGTACCTTGAAACTAGACATGGGCTTTGGAATGGACCTTGGACTTCAACCTCCAAATTCATAATTGGACCTCAGATCTGAATATCAGACCTGAACCTGGACATGACTATGGATATGGATGTTGGACTGGGACTTCTGATTTGACCATAAGCCTTGGACCTATAATTCGGACCTTGCTTCTGGACTTTGATAATGGAATTCTGGCTACATTACTGGACCTCAGACTTGGACATGTTCCTTGGACTTAGGCTTTGAACCAGGGCAAGAACTTCAAATGTACACATTATATCTTAGAGTTGGTCCTAGGACTTGTACCTCAAATGTGAACCAGAATCTGGATAATGGACATTTGACCTGACCTCTACATTTGGAAATGGACTGTGAACATGGGTGTGGATGTTGGACTTGGACTTTGGACCTCTGCAATAGACCCTGACCTTGTATTAGCAACTTAATCCTGGACCTGAACTTTGTACTTAAAACATGGACCCAGACCTCAGACAAGAACCTGGATCTTGGACCAGGACCTGATCCTTAAATCTGAACCTTGTACCTGGATTCAGATCTTGAACTGGTCCCTGAACCTTAGACATTGACCTAGACCATGGATATAGATTTGAACCTTGGACCCAAACTAGGATCTCAACATTGGATTTGGGTTTGTCCAGGACCTGGGACTTAACTTTAGGCCTTCTCCTTGGTCATGAGCTTGGATTTGGGACTTGAATCTAGGGCCTTGACATTTATCTGTCATCTCAGAGCTCAGACCTGGGCATGATCTTGTTTGAAACTTGGTGTTAAAACTTGATCCTGGACTAAGACTGTGGGCTCAGACCTTGGACCTGGGTCTTAGATCCAAATTTTGATCTGGTTCTACATATTGAAACTGGATTTATGATGTGGATTTGAATTGGATCTGGGACCTAGATTCAGACCTGGAACTTAGACCTGTATCTTGGACCTTAGACCTGGATCTCTAAACTTAGACTTGGACCTCAGACCTGGAATGTGGACCTGGAATGTGGACCTGGAATTTGAACTGACCTAGGATGTGGATTTTAGAACTGGAATTTAGTCATGGATTTTTTTTTTTTTCAGTTCTTTGAATCTGCCAGTATACCTGGAGCTTGAACCTGGATTTGGATTTTATACTTACATATTAGTCTAAACATAGACTAAGACCTGGACCTTAGATCTTGTCCTTGACCCTCTAAAATGAACCTACATTTGGAGCTGACCTTGGATCTGGAACTGGACTCAGTTCTTGGAAGTCAGTCTTGGGCCTTGGACCTGAACCTCAGTCCTCGATCTTGAACCTGGGCTTCATACCTAGATCTTGGATCTAAACTTTGGAGACCTTGACCTCAAACTTTAAAATTTGTTTCTTTGACCTGAACTTACATCTGGAAATTAGACCTGAATCTGGGCCTTGGGCCTGGATCTTGGACCTTGCTTTGATCTAGACATTGAACTTGAACTTAGATGTGGAAATTAGACTTGAACATGGACCTTGGACCTGTACATGTATCTGGATCTTATACCAGGACCTGGACCTTGGACATCTGCATTGAATTTGCATTTGGATCTGGACTCAACCTGGAATTGGATTTGGATCTTTAAAATCAATCTTAGCCCTTGGACCTAAACCCAGCCCTGAACCTTAGAATAGGACCTTGACCAGAACCTGGATATGGTCCAGAATGTGTCTGTTAGAATTTTGATTTGAACCTTGGGCCTGGACCTCACACCTGGAACTTGAACTTGGATCTAGACCATGAGCAAAGACCTTGAACTTTGATTTTGAAAATCAAATTGAAATTCAAACTGAGCATTAAACCCTGGAACTTGACCTGGATGTTTGACTTTCACTTGGACTCTGATGGGAATGAGAACCTGACCTTGTACTTGTGTTTGTCCTGGACCTTGAACCTAGACCTTGGACCTGGACCTGGTCCTTGGATCTGAACTTTGAACTTGGACTTCAGACTTTGAAATATAAATTGGACCTTGAGTTTTGACTTGGATTCAACCTGGACTTGGATTTTGACCTTGGATGTGGATTTTTCAGGACATTGAACCTGAACTTAGATCTGGTTCTTGGTCAGGACCTAAAATGTGGACCTGGACTTTGACTTTACACCTGTCATTGACCTCAAAATTTTCCTTGACATTAAACCTGGAACTTTCACATGAATTTTTTTAAACCTGGATCTGGACCAGGACCTAGACTTTGGAACCAGACCTTGGACTTTGGACTTTGACTTTGGTCTGGATATTTAACCTTGAAAATGGACCTCAGACCTAGACCTGACCTTAGGGATTGATTTTGGATCTGGACCTCTGATCTAGACGTGGACATTGAACCTGGGTTTTCCTAGTTACTTGGATGTGACCTTAGAGCTGGAACTTGGATGTGGACCTGTACCTTGGACTTGGACCTTGGACCTGGATCTCAGACATGGCCCTCTAACATTATATGTTGACTTTAGGCTTATACCTCTGTCATGGACCAGGACCTGAATTTGTATATGAATGTGGAATGTGAACCAGGGACTTGACATGGACATTGAACCTAGTCTTTGGACTGAGACTTGTATAGTTCCTTGTATCTGACCTTAAATCTGGAACTTGGTCTTGGAACTGGACCTTGGTCTTAGACCTTGGCCCTATATCTGGCTTTGGACCTTGGACTTTGAGCTCAGAACTGTGCTCTGGACTTGGACGTTAATCCTGAGCGTTAGGTCAGGAATGCTAATCTTAGACTTGGACTTCAACCTTGAATGTGGCCTTTGGACCTTGTACCTAGACCTAGGACCAGAATCTTGGATTTTTCTTTGCATTGGACATTTGGGCCAGATCTTAGACATGGAAATTGGACATGGACCTAGACCTTTTCCTTTGATTTTGGACCTGGACATTGATGTAACTAAAATTTGGACTTTGATTCTGATTCTGAGCTTGTTTTCTTTCTTGTCATGGAAGTATATCTGATTTTATTAATTTTCAGTAAGATCATACTTTTGAGAACAATATATGAGACTGGACTTGTTTATACATTTGGGAAAACTGCTTGTTTTCTCAAACACTTATCTGATTCATCTTAATTGGCTCTAACGTTCAATAAGAAAGTTCTTTTGATAACAATACGTGATAATGTACTTTTTCACACAAACACTGTTTAGATTCACTTTAACTCACTCTGATTTGCAATAGGAACTTTTGCAAACTCTATGTGGTTCTTGGCTCATTTTTGTGATAATGGAATTTTTCATGCAAACACCGTTTAGATTCACTTTAACTCACTCTGACTTGCAATAGGAACTTTTGCAAACTCTATGTGGTTCTTGGCTCATTTTCACAAATGCTGTCAGGATTCTTCAGTGTAATTGAGAGGAATGTGTGTTTGTTTAGATTTTTGCTTAGATAATACTTAAGTTTATTATGGTTTGTTCTACAAAGAAAGGGAGGTCCATGTCTGAAGTCTAGGTTCAAAGTCTAAATTCCATTTCTAAAGTCCTGAACCTAGATCTAATACCAATGATCTGGATCCATATCAAGTCTAAATTCTAGGCCTAAGGTCAGGACTAGTACGAGTTCAAAGCAGGTCCAAGATCCAGGTTCAAAATCCATATTGAAGTCTGAGGTCTACGCCTACATCCAATGCCAAAGTCTAGATCCAGGTCCAAAATTCAGTTGTGTGGTCCAAGTCCAGAGCAAATTTTCATCTGTTAGGTCAGCTCCAATGTGCGTTTCAAAGCAAGACTCAAGGTGCAAGTCCAAGAGCCATATCCAAGTCTGAGATCCAGGTTCAAGTTTCAATTTTTAAAGCCCAGGTCCATGGTCAGGTCTAACAATATGGTCAAATCCAGCCTAAGGTGAAGGTTTAATATCTGGATACAAAGTATAAGTCCATGGCCAAGGTTCAGGTCAAGGTTTATGGCCCAGGTTCAAAGTCCATGTCCATTACCCAAGGTCTAATACCCAGATCTAGGTCTAAAGTCAAATTTGAGGTCCTGGATAAATCCAAGAATAGCTTGAGGTCTAACATCTAGGTCAAGTATCATGTGGCTAGAGGTCTTATGGGCAGTTTCAAGGACTTCATTCAAGGTCAGTCCAGGTCTATGTCCAATGTCCAGGTCTGATGTCATAGTCTAATTTCCAGGTCAAAGGCCCAGAGTTTATCCTTAGAGTCCAGGTCCAAAGTCTATGTCTGAGGTCCATATCTGAGGTTTAAAGTCCAGGACCAATGTGCTGGTCCTGGTTTCATAGTTTTATATCATGGTCCAAGTCTGGGCCGAGGTCTAGGTCTATGATTCAGGTTATAGCTCCAATTAAAATTCAGTTTCAAGATACAGGTTCAAGGTCAGGTCTAGATTCAGGTATAAGTTCTACATCTAAAGTTATGGTCCAATTTCCAGGTCAAAGTTCTGAAGTTTATTTTTATTCAAGATTCAGATTCAGAGTTTCAATTCAAAGTCCAGGTGTAAAATTCAAAGTTTACAATGGAAGTCCAAGTCCCAGTTTCAAGTTTCTGTTCCAAGACTCAGAATATGGCTTCGGATGTAAGTCCGAGGACCAGGTGTGATATCAGGTCAAAGGAGCTTTCAAATCCTGATCCTGGTCAAACTAAACACCCAGGCCCCATTCCAAGGACAAAGGTTCAAGTCCACATGCAAAAAACAGATCCAAAATTCAAATTTCTCTTCCAAAATCCAGGGGTAGATCTTGGTCCTGGTCCGAAGTCTAGGTCCAGGGTTCATGTCTACAGTCAGGTCTAATATCAAGGTCCATGTTTAAGGTCCTGAACAAATCCAGTTCCATGGGTCTGAGCTCAGGTCCAATGTACTCATTAAACATAGTGTTATTTTTCATCATATAACTAAATACAGTTGACCCTTGAACAATACAGGTTTGAACTGCATGGGTCCACATATATGTGGATTTTTATCTATAAACATACTGAAAAATTTTTTGATAATTGAGAGAATTTGAAAAAACTCACAAACTATGTAGCCTAGAAATATTGAAAAATTTAAGAAAAAGGTATGCCACGAATGCATAAAATATATGTAGATAATAGTCTATTTTATCACCTACTACCATAAAATATACACAAATCTATTTTATTTCTTTTTCCTTTTTTTTTTTTGAGACACAGTCTCACTCTGTTGCCCAGACTAGAGTGCCGTGGCGTCAGCCTAGCTCACAGCAACCTCAAACTCCTGGGCTCAAGCGATCCTCTGCCTCAGCCCCCCGAGTAGCTGGGACTACAGGCATGCACCACCATGCCTGGCTAATTTTTTCTATATATTTTCAGTTGTCCAATTAATTTCTTTCTATTTTTAGTAGAGACGGGGTTTTGCTCTTGCTCAGGCTGGTTTCGAACTCCTGACCTTGAGCGATCCAACCGCCTCGGCCTCCCAGAGTGCTAGGATTACAGGCGTGAGCCACCGGGCCCGGCCTCCTCCTTTCTCTCTTTCTACTGGATCTTTTTCATCAACATCCAAACCTGCTGGTTTTTCTCTTGCCTTAAAAATCATCTTTTAACATAAAATTCCCTTCTGTTCACAACACCATTTCTATTCTTCTCTTTACAGAAATACTTGAGTCTTCCGTGCTTATGCTTTGCAGTTTATCTCCTTTGAATCTGTCCTGCACAGCTCCAATAAGATTTCTGTCCCCACCATGTACTCGGACTGCTCTTGCCAGGATCTCCGTTGGTCTTCACATTGTTATAGCCAATGGTCAGCTCTCAGGCTGTATTCTATTAATACTTGACCTACTATCAACATTCGATGCAATTGACCACTGTTTTCTTTTTGAAAATCTTGGGAGCTCATACTGAGGGTGCAGACCTGGCCTCCCTCAGGTGGTGGTACCAACAGAAGTACACTGGCTGCCATGACACAAGGGCAGACGTGCATAGTCCATTCCACAGCTAATATCTTCAAGAGAGAAAATCCACAAATAACTAAAACTGCCTTTGCTGACAGCGCCATCATTCTTAAGGGCAGATTTCCCATCTAGATTAATTGGTTTCATCAATTAGTCTGTCCAAGGACAAAAAACAAGACTGCATGTTCCACAGACTGTAAGTTTTTTCTTTTATAAGGCTTTCCTTTGCCTTTTTACATGATCAGTCTCCCTTGGTTATAAGCAAGTTTTCAGCTGTGCCCTAACCAAACATTTCTGAGTTACCCTTAGCAAGTTTTGGAGGTTACTGTTTAAGATAAGGCTTTCTCCTGAGCTTATCAAATTATGAACCTGAAACTGCCCCTCTTTGACCACTTGGGGCCTGGCTTACCTTCTTCAGCATCTCTGGAAAGTCTTTCTGACTGGTGATCAAACACTTTGGCTGTTGCACAGTGAATATGGCTTTTGGCCATGTCCCGTTCTATTCTGATTCTGTTTTGCACATGGCCATTCTATTCTCTCTGTTAGTGGTGACAAAGTGATTTGTTATACAATACTTTTTGACTTTTTGTCTTAAGGATTGTTATAGCTTCTGCATTGCCAGTATTTGTCTATTGTCAGGTCACAGAATTTTGATTTTTTTTTTTTTTTTAAGACAGAGTCTCGCGCTGTTGCCCTGGCTAAAGTAGAGCAGTGTCATTGTAGCTCACTGTAGCCTCAAATTCCTGGGCTCAAGTGATCCTCCTGTCTCAGCCTCCTGAATAGCTAGGACAACAGGCATGTGCCATCACACCTGGCTAATTTTTTCTATTTTTAATAGAGATGGGTCTTACTCTTGCTCAGGCTGGTCTTGAATTCCTGACCTCAAGCAATCCTCCCGCCTTGGCCTCCCAGAGTGCTATGATTTCAGGCTTGAGCCACTGCACCCGGCCAAAACTTTGATTTAATCAGACCGTTAGCTGGTCTGAACCATGATGCTGAAAAGTCACATATGTACTGCCATATCATAAACTATTTGTCTTTTTGTCTGTTGTAGTTTGGAGCACTCCACAACCATGCTCAGGTTCAATAATTTGCTGGAAGGAGTGGCAGAACTAAGCAAAGCTGTTATACCCATGGTCATGGTTTGTTACAGTGAAATCAGCATGGGAAAAGCACACAGGACAAAGTCCAGGAGAGACCAGGCATGGAGCTTCCAGTTGTCCTCTCTCAAAGCAGTCATGCGGTCAGCATTTATTTCTCCAGCAACAATGTGTGGTAACACACACAAAGACTTACCAACCAGGGAGGCTCACCCTGAGCCTTGGTGTCCAAAGTTTCTATTATGGATGGGTCACATAGCTGTGGTTGACTACACTGGTCCCTGACCTTAGTCTCTAGCCCTCTAGCCCTCCAGATATCCAGCTGATACCACGTGGCCTAAGGCTCCCACCTGACATCACATTGTTAGTATAGACTCTCTGATGGCTCAAGGCCCCTAGGTAAACAATGACACTCTTATCAGGCAAGACATTTCAAAGGCTCAGAGGTTACCTTCCAGAAGCCAGAGGCAAAGGGCCAAATCCTTCTTTAGACAAGGTTAATCCTTTATTTCCCAACTGTCCATAGCATCCTCTGTGTTATTTGCTTATCTGTGCAGCAGTATGAAATTAGATCACTACCAAATAGAATTCCCATCCACCTGATACCAAACATCCTGAAATGAACAATAGCCCCGGATCGAGAAATAGCACAGTAAATGCACCTTTAAGAACCTTGATCATTCTCTGCACTTCCTTTGTGGAGCTCCCTTAACTTACTGGTGAGTTTATGCTAAGATCCAACAAATTATGTTCATTTTCATAGCTGGTGATGATTTACTTGCCTGTTATGTATAGTTATATATCTTTGTCTTTCTTATTTTAGAAATGGAAACATCTTTGTCCTTTAGGTCATGACTGCCTACCAACTAAAGGCTGGCAAGAGTCACACTTTGCAAGTGAGAGTCTAAATCATTCTGGTCTGGACACTGAAAACTGCCTCCTCGCTGAGAGCCTGGCAAGACCTGGATGAGCACCTGCCTTTTAGTTTAGAGCCTAGAGGCTCAGATCGCAGTCCTGGCTGTGTGTGAAGATGTGTTTGTATGTGAAGATCTCAGAAGCTCCATTAGGGCAAAGAGAGTAATTGATTTATAGGTGTCAGTACTTGCTTTTGACTGAGGTTTTAATAGAGAGACTTCCAGTTCTCTGTGTCTGTAAATGAGGAAAACTTCTCTTCTCTTTCTGTGTGAGTGTAGCCCTATTATGTCTGTGGCCACTTCTCTTTGAGGGGAAGAATTTTAGACATTAATTGGTCATTTGTCATTTGTGTGCACTTTGGACATGCCTAATTCATACAGCTAATCTACCACCAAAGGAAGGAATACAAAGAGTTAAAAAACGTGGTGTTGAGAGCAGCAAGCTGTAGCTTCTAAGCAAGATTAACCAATTTGTACAAGAACTTTATAAATGAGCCTAAAGTATGTATTCAAAAGTTTAAATCCCAGATGGAATAGAAATGCTAGAAATAGATCATTGTACTTGGCTTGCCCAGAACTTCATGGCTATCCTCTAACCCCACAAATTGTAAGTTCTGAATACATCGTTTTTTGCCCTCTCTTTTCTCTTGAATATGAAAAGTTTTCTGAGCAAACGAATTGGTACAGCCTTCCCTCCTTTCGGAAGAAATCAATAAGTTAGAGTATCAACTCTCTTAAATTTTTTTAAAAAAGTTCATTGAGACCAATAAGTGATTATTTAAATCCACCATTTATTCCTGACTATAGGCCAGACAGCAAAGGGAACACTCAAGCTGCAGGCTCAACACACAACGTGACAGAGCATCTACATTCATTGGCTGAAACAGTCCTAGCAGTAGAACTGTTCTAGCCTATTCTCTAGCCAGCCAAAGGGAAGTGTGGGTGACAGCTAATGTATCTTGTAATTCCTGGGTGACCACTAAAGGGAGAAGACAATCGACTGAGAGAAAAGGACACTTGGTTTTCTAATGTTGGCCAAGCCAGTGTATGGCACATACCACCCTGAACATGCCCAATCTCGCCTGATGTCGGCCAAGCTGATCTGCGGGATTTATTTTCTTGGTGAAAGGTAGGGCTGATGAGGAAACTGGATATGAAGTGGGTGTTACTTTTTCTCTTGGTATTTGCGAGTATATTCTTTCTTGCCTTACTCTGCTGTTTCATCTCCTGGTGCTTAAATGTTCCTATACAGCTGTTAACCCGAGAGGACATCCAGCTGATGGTACCACATCAAAAAGAAATTGGGGGGTCCTTGTGGCTTTCTAGTTTTGGGGGGAGCTCAGATTGACCAAAAGGAAGACTGAGAAGTCATACTGGGGGCTTGGAGAGATGACCTGGCTGAGCTAAGGTGGAGACACTGGCAGAAAGACCCTGGCCACCAAGATAGAGGCAGGTACACCAGCTGCACTGCATCAGAGACCTGTGGGCTTCTCAGAAGCCTCACAAAGAACCAAACTGTCTTCCCTAACTCTGCCAGCCCTTTGAAGGGCACACTACACTGCCTTCTGTGGGTGTTTCCAACCATCCTACCCAAGGACAACAATCAAAGCTCTGCTCCACAGGCTCTTGGTGAGTTTTCCTTTACAAATCCTGGTTTTGCCTCTGTTTAGAGTGATGATTTACACATGGTTGCTCTGTCTGGTACATGAATACATTTTCAGCTGTGCACAGACTTAATGTCTCTAAGTTATTCTTTGGCATACTTCATTCATTTGCCTTTTAAACGTCTGTGCTCTTTTGGTTTCTATCTACCCCTTCGGATCCTCTTTCTTGGGCTCTTTTGCTAATTCCTTCCCATCTCCCTGACTTCTAAACATTGCCAGCGTCCCTGGGCTTAGGATTTGGACCACCTCCCTTCTCCATCTATGCTCATTCATATTTATCTCCTCCAGACTTACAGCCCCAACTACCTCTGTATATATTTAATAATTATCATTCCCAAATTTATGTCTCCAGCTTAAGCTCTTCCACGATCACCAAATGTGTCTCAGAAGCAATCTGAAATCTCACTGGGTAGGTATTGTGAGTGCCTTGTTGTGGAGGTGAGGAGTTCTCCCTGGTTATGCCTTGGTTCTGCTCATGGAGAAGTTATTTCTCCTCCATTATCCTTCTTGGCTAGTCTGAGGTGGGAGTTGGCAATACATTCTTGCAGGCTGCATGGATGTCTTAGCCTACTTTCTGCTAAATAAAGAAAGTTGGGGGACCAGGGCTCAGTCACAGGATTCTTCTAGTCCAGGATCATTTCTTTGGCAGTCAAAAACTTAGTAGATTGACTGTCTGTTTGGGCTTGGTCAGTTCCATGTAACTGTAACCATAAACGCAGTTCTTTCCAAGGCCAAGTTCTCAGGTTCACCATATTCTTTGCTTTCTTCCCCGGCTTCCTTCCCTCTCCCTCGTTCTCCCAAGTCTGGAAGAGTGAGGCTACCAGGCTTCTATGGAAAAGCTCTACTACTAATCTGATCTTTGCCAAGAGTCTGAGTTATAATGGGTTTTGTACTCAAAGGCTTTCTCAACGCTGTAAGTGGAATCTCTAAGCAGTTGGCTTTTTCAGTAATGTGAGACCTTACATTTCTCTATTATCTCTAGTTTTATTTCTGATGGCAAACGATTCCCAAAGTGCTTCTTTTTCTTATAATATCTGGCCACTGAGGTCAATGCCAACTGATACCATTATTTCATTGCCAACCTTCTGCTAGAGCCACTAGTTTATTAGTCACATGATCTACCTCTCAAATTATTGCAGGTGATAGTTTTCCCAAATGTTTTGCCATGACATAACTTGATGTATTATCTTTCCAGTCTTCTGTATCAGTTTCCTTGACACCACTATCTGACTGTTAAGCCATTTCTTAGGTTTTTGGTATGGCAGTACCTCTTCCTGATACTAAGAGTAGTAGTAACAAAAATCCCCCAAATATCAGTGATTCAACACAACAAAAGCCTATGTATACTGGCAGATGGGATGGGAAGCTGCTTCACAGTCATTTAGGAACTGAGGCTGACTGAGGCACCATCATTTTGTAGTTACTGTATCTAGGACTGCTGACCAATGGCCAAGAAAGGAGAGAGATTGCAGCCTTCTGCATGGGACTTTCCTTGCCTCGGCCTAGGACTATTACATGTCGCCTCTGTTCATATTTTAGGTTGTTCATATTTCATAGGTCAGAACTAGTCATATGATCCCAAAACAATTACAAGGAGGCTGAGAAATGCAGTCTTCTGTAGATATTGTCTACCTCATTGCATTGCATTGGGAGTAGCTCTACAATCTGCCCTCAACATAGGGTTTGATTTTATTATTATTATTTCTTGTCTTTTATTTACTGCTATATCCCCAATGCTTGGTACATAGTAAGTGCTTAATAAGTATTTAATGGATGAATGACTAAACAGACTGAAGTTTCTTAGCTGAATGCAATGGTGTCGGGGGGAGGGAAGAAACCACCAGGTTGGAGCACCCATGGCCACATTAGAGAGTTGAAGTTGAAGGCGTGTGACCTCCAGGAGGTGGGTGGATGTGGACCAAATACATACCTCGGGGGCTGAGGTACGTAATCCCTTCTCAGGGAAAGGAGCTAAGGTCCTCCCTGTGTATGTCAGACAGTCAAACTTACAGCTGGGATGGAGCCATCTTGTCTGAGATCCCCTAAGCAAGGACGGAATCTCAGCCTGCCAGGATCCTGTCCAGAAATGGTCCCAGGGTAGAAACCGAGTTTTCCATGAATCACTGGGCCAGGCTTGCTGGTGTGTATTGGGCCCAAATTACTAATTTTCTCCGTGGTCTGGGATCCTTGAGCTATGAAATCAATTTAAAAACTGGTTCTGAGAAGACTTGCATGTGAAATGTTCTTAGCATCTTTATTCATAAGCTGCAAACTGGAAATAAATATTCATACCAGGAAAATGGATAAACAGTTTGTGGTATAACATCATACAATGGAATCCTACTCAGTGATAAAAAAGAACAAACTACTGAAACATACAAAAACATGGACAAATTCCAAAAGCATTACTTAAGTGAAAGAATGCAGACATAAAAAAGCATATACTACATGATTTCATTGTGTGAAGTTCTAGAACAGGCAAACCTCGTGAGGGACTGCTTCCTGGTGGGGGTGTGGAGACTGCCTAGGAAGTTACACAAGGGCACCTTCTGGAGGGATGTAAATGCGCCGCACTGTGATCAGAGTGGTGGTTACACGGGTGTGCAAGGGGTCGAGACTTATTGAAATGCAGCTTATCGATGTAACTGACACATTTATAAAAAGACACGAGAAAATAAAAAGTTGATTTAACAAGACACAAATAAAATAGATTCTAAGCTGTTGAACTCAGTGGGGCACGGGCAGAGGTAACCGCAAAGCTGCCGGAAGCGGACACTGTTGGTTGTGAACCCACCTGTCTTGTTCAAACCCCATAACCAACTCCAGGCATGGTCAGTCCTAGTGGTCTAACCTTGATCTCACTCCTCTGCTGGTGACTGGTTCACAGAAAGATATGTGACACAATTTGGGCCAATGAGAAACGAGAAGTCTGTTGGGCATTCGTCTTGGGACAAAACTTCCAGACTTCTGTAAAAGGAAATTAAATGGGATTGTTTTTTCCTGTCGCAGTTTCATCTGAGGACCCGAAAGGGTCAAATTCTCACTTTGTCATCCTCCAGCTAGGTGCTTCAGCTTCCTCATCTTTAAAATGGAGATAACAACAGCAGCTTTGCCTGACATTGTTGATTTACTCATTTAGTTACAAGTAATTTTTTGAGCACTTGCTATATGCCAGGAACTGTTCTAGGGGCTGAGGAATATAGTATTGAACAAAACTGGTGGCATCTCCACTATAAATGAGACAATGAAGGTAAAACCCATAACAGCATCCGATTCACAGTAGTGGAAGTTAAAGGGTAATTTTCAAAAACTGGTAAAATCACAACTCTTATACAGATATAAAAATGAACACATCATAGGAATTTTATGTATCTAATTAATGAGAGAACTGTAAAAATGTCAGTTCAAAAGAGACTCTACAGAAGAGATATATTTCTAGATAGATTAGGAATATTAAAATGAATGTTCAAATGGATGCAAAACTGACTTTTCCATAGAAGACTGAGCAGAATTTATTTACGTGTCTTTAGGTAAGAACAATTTTGCATTGCTATCAGTTATCTACAAAATACACAGTTGCAAATTAGCTCCCATAGAATTACGATCCGCTAATCCAGACCAGTGTGCTCTAAACAATGCACAGTTTTCCACCGAAGTGCAAATTTTTCAGTTCTATCAGCCAAGTGGGTTTCCTGTATAAACTCAAAGACCTTCTCTAATTGTGAACCCAAAAGTGCATAGTGTCAGAGGAGCTCTGGGTGTGATGGAGGCACACGCCAGGGGCTGCAGAGTAGGTTATCAGGGCAGGCTTCATGGACGAGTTGGCACACCAGGATGAGGAATCATATCAGTAAAGGCAGAATTAGTTACAAGTAATAGAAATGGACATGAGTTTATTTAAGCAAGAAGTGGGGGTAGACTTTATTCAGTAATAACCATTGCGATGGGAAGAGGATCCAACTGAACTGCACTCGGGGGTAACGGGGGAGTGGAGATGGGGAACAAGCTCGAGGGCTTGAGCAGAGGCTGGGTTTGTCAATCTTGTTTGTGTCTCTCACAGGAGATAACAGTGCAAGTTAGAGCCAGGTGCCCTAGGTGGGGAGAGAGAGCGCCCAGCGTTTGCATTTCAAAGAGATGGCTCTCAAGTCCTCAAGAAGACACAGCACTGAGTGGTGGAAGATCTACATTTTAAAGTGGGAGAGAAAAGATTTGCAGCTGAAGCTTCCTGAAGTAGCTGCCTTAAGTGGAGGTGGGGGGTTCAGGTGCCTGTCTGTTGTTCCAGGTTTTGGTTGGAACAAAAGTAAATTCTCCTGGTAGCATTGAGCTTTCTTAGGTGGGCACATGAAGGTGCATAGGGTCATCCTAAAGATGTAGCCTTGAGTGGTTAGTGTTTGTTCAAGTCTTTCAGCGTGGAGGTAGACAAAAGCATTTACGCTGAGAGTCAACGGTTTTTAAGAGGCCAAAGTTGAGGCCTAGTTGAAAAGAGGGCTCAGAGGAGCCTGTCTAGAGTTTGATCAAGACGATCAAATGTCACTCTCTCCCCACAGACTGGCTCCCTTTGTTTCCCAATCCATGCGGTAGAACGTGGCTGCTTTAGGCAAGTTCCCCAGAGACAGAGCCTGAGCCTGGGATTTGGATCATCTGTTGGGGCAGGGCTGTGAGGTGAAGCTTGTGATGGAGGGAGGAAGCACCATGGGGAAGGAGTGGGATTGAACAAGGATAAAGACTGCCCCAGTGGAGGGGTCTTTGGGGTGTAAATCTACTGCAGAATTGTTGTGCCTTGAGGGCTCAACAGAGTAGGGGTAGGGTTGGCATGTTAACAGCCCACCCAGCACATGTGGGATGGGTGCACCTACCCTGAGAGAGGGATCTGGCCTGGGTGCCCGCGACATAAAGTTTAGGGCTGCCACCTACACCTCCTTTGAGATCCCAGCCAATCTGAGCTTGGAATCCCTTACATCTGTGGTCCCCAGCCCCCGGGGAGTCACAAGGCTCCGCCTCCTCCCACTCCCCAGCTCCACTCCCCATTCCCCCGCCAATGGAAAAATTGTCTTCCATGAAACTTAGGAATGGGGCTGCACAGCAGGAGGTGAACAGCAAGGGGAGAAGCTTCATCTGTATTTACAGCCTCCCCATCTCTGCACTGTCTCCCCCCCACCGGCCCTCCCCATCCCCGTCCATGGAAAAATTGTCTTCCAGGAAACCGGTCCCTGGTGCCGAAAAGGTCGGGGACTGCTGTCTTACCTCGATTTAATAATTTGAGGGTGGGAGCTCTCCGACTAGCCCCACTTGATTGTGGAGTGCGCACCAAACCAGTCAATTATGGTCTGCAGGTGAGGTCCACTTGCCCACTCTTGTGGACGGCAGGCATTTTGCTAAGATGCCAAGGCCCCAGAGGCACCATTCATGTTGTAATCTATGTGGCTGTGGCCCAGGAACGCCATTCACACAGGACACATTGTGTAGGGTACCCTGGGAGTAGGTACCATGGGGGCCTTAGTGGTAGGGGCTGAAGGGCATTTCCCAGACATGAGGCTGGGCACATCAGCAGGACCCAGAGCACAGAGGGCTTTGTATTCCTCTGTAAAGATTTTTACCCAAGTAGGGGAGTTGGCAGAGAATTGCCAAATGAGGACAAAACTATAAAGGGGGCTCTCACTGCAGTGCCCCAAATCACCAGGCGAAGCCCCTTACTGAATTGCTTCTTCCTCATCAGAACTTTCTCGCCCCGTGTCCCGTTCCCTTGATCTTTCTGTCTCTTGCACAAGAGCTGGCTCCTCTGGTGAACAGCTAACACACTGATGCGTTAGCAACGCACACAGACCTTGGCAACCACTCATCTCAAAGTGCTTTTCCTTGAAGGAGAGACTCTAATCGTGGGAGCCCCAAGCCCTCTGGGGACAGGGTTTCCAGGAAGGCTTTAGGAACCTGTCGCATGGCAGATGTCTGTTCCGAGCACACTGACTCCATCTCTGTTCCTATCGGCCTCAGTGGGAGCCCCAGGCACGGGCCATGTGGCAGCATCACCACCAGGTGGCAGTAGCGCCATGTTGTTACAGTCTTAGGCAATCATTCAGCCCAGACAGTTTACTTTGTGTAAATAAAGGGAGGGCATGAGGGGTGGAGCCCAGGCTGTGGAGCCACCTAATGACATGGGAATTACTGCTCTGCCACTTAGTGACTGCAAGCCTTGGGCAAGGGGCTGGATTTGTGCCTCAGTTTCCTCCCCTATACAGTGTGGTTGTGTCAGTGATAAAGTCCCAGGGCCAGAACTAATCGTGTCACTGCAGCAGCTTTCAAGCTAAGCCTCAATCTCCTAGAATCGTAATTTACTGAGGGCTTATTATGTTTCAGACTTGCTTTGCATATATTAACTCATTGACTCCTCAGAAAAGCCTGTGAGGCACATCTTATAATCATCCTCATTTTCCAGAGGGGAAAAACTGAGGCACAGAGTGGTTCAGTAACTTGTCCAATGTCACATAGCTAACATAAAGCAGAGCTGGGATTCAAACCCAGGCCGGCTGCTTCCGAGTGCCTCTCACCCAGCTACTTGGCTAAACCACCTCTAACACCAATGGGTGTCATGATCTGCTCCCACTTGCAGTCACTGGCCACAGCCCATGGCAGAGACTGAGTGTTTCTGAAGAAAGGAAGAGAGAGTAACATCAGAAGAAAGACAAAGCACGATGCTTCTTCATCGGGCCACCCAAAGCCTTGTCAGCTTTGCAGAGTTCACGACATGTGGACCTAAAACTCTGCTGAAAGAGCCTCCCACAAGGCATTAGTGTCTTTTGCATCCTACAGAAACAGCCTCTATCACCCTGCAAATTGCTTCCACTCCAGATGAGAAGGGTCCCTGCAGCCTGGCATCTTACAGTACTTGGGGATCTCGAGGGAGGCATTGCTGGCTTTCTTCTGGAGTCATCACTCCCCTCTGGTGCCCATCCCGAGTGTCTAAAACGTGTCTCCTAATCCCCCTTCATGCAGCCTCTGTGTCCTTGCATTCCTGGCCTGCCAGTGCTGATGTGAAGGATGGCAGTTGACTCCCGAGCACCTTCTGTGCTGGGCTCACTGTCTCCACGGTGGCAGGAATGCCTTTGCCCGGCGCTGCCCTCACATCATAGGGCCTGTGGCAGCAGCCACCTGCTCTGGAATCCCTCAGCCCACACATGCTGTGGGTGGCCTGCAAGAGAGCCCTCACCCAGAGGCCGAGTCTGGGGCTCTCTCAGATGCAGCGCATTTTCCTTCTCCTGCGCAGGCCATGGGTGGCCATGCTCCACCAGATGATCCAGGCCCCTCTGCCCTGCAGCCCTTCCTTGTCTTTGTCGTCCTCACCATGCTAAGGGAGATGAGGCTCCTTAGGTCTCCCCTGGAAGAGTGGAGCAAGTAGGGCTGCCAGATTTATCAGATAAAAATGCAGATCACCCAGTTAGACTTGAGTTTCAGGTAAACAATGAGTAATTTTTTAGTATAAGCATGTCCCACATATTGCATTTTATCTGGCAGCTGTAGACGGGGGACCCTCTCCCCAAGATCCCCCACTCCTGTGGGGTCTCTGCTGTATTTCTCATACCCCACAGGCTCCATCTGGAAACAAGGCCATTTATGGGGGTGGGGAGGGGGCCCCAGTGTTTTCCTCTCTTGCTACCCCTTGACATCCTAGAGGCTCTCCCTACCTCTCTCTGCCTTGGGAATCTTCCTGTCCTTGGAGGCAGGAGAAACTAGCCCTGACCTGTATCACAGGTCTTTGAAGTTTATAGACTACCTATAAATTTCATGCCCTGAGTCCTTCCGGTTCTTACAACTCAAAGTTGACTTTCAAAATTTAAAAGCCAAGATTTCAACCATCTCTGCTGTATCAACACTTCTCTGCAGGAGGTCTTTGCTGTTGGGGCTAAGGAAGAGCCAGGCCCCGTGAGGAAATGCAGCGCATATTTCCAGGTGTTCCCTAGCAGCACACAGAAGGGCTCATCTAAATCTTTCCCCGGTTCCATCCTTATTCCTGTCCCAACCCGTTGTTTCCATGGCCACTGGGGTGTTGGTGTTACAGTTGTCAGACTGTTAAAGGACAGGTGTGCCTGGTCCGTTCACATCTTTCTCCCCATCATCTGTCAGAAAATGCAGCCATCAGCTCTTTATGCCGCTCCCCAGAGGGGTCTGTCATCGTGTCTGCTCTGGCAGCGGATGCCAAATGCTTTGCCCCAGAGAATCCCAGCCGGTCCATCTGATCAGGGCTGAGATGAGGAGAGAGAGGAGGCTGCGGAGACTTTTGGAAACTGGGAAGTGCTTTACTGCAGCCAAGCAGCCCTTCTAGCAGATGCTGCCGCCACGTCCCTGCGTCTTCCTCACCCAGCATCCGCCGAGTGAGCTCAGGACACGCAGCCGGGCTCTGCAGGCGTGTTCAGGAGCCCGAGGGCACCTGGGCATGACGTCCCTACATGGCGTGGTGAACCTGCAAGACGAAGGGAGATGGGGAGCTAATTCTGGCAAGTGTGTTTCCTCAGCCATCGG
This sequence comes from Lepilemur ruficaudatus, assembly GCA_963574885.1. Classification (NCBI taxonomy): domain Eukaryota; kingdom Metazoa; phylum Chordata; class Mammalia; order Primates; family Lepilemuridae; genus Lepilemur; species Lepilemur ruficaudatus. The sequence continues at coordinate 81,130 of CAUYRT010094238.1, read as the reverse complement.
GCTAAAAACGTCCGCATCGGTGTAAGAAGCAGGCCTTAGTCACCGAGAACAGTGAACGTGTGACGAAGAGCAGCGTCCTACAGTCAGCAAACTTGCTGAGAATTCACACTTCCTAAATCAAAGTCACTGACGTTTTTGGAAGCTCCAAATTTAATCAAGACGTTCTCGAAAGATTCAAACTGAATCAGGAAGATGTGAGGACTTATTAGTAGCATGAATCTCGGTGACGAGTTGGGATTGCGTTGGCTGGGAAGCATTATTTTCACTGGAAGGGATAGGAAATTCAATTTCGTAGGATTTGGGAGAGGGGCCGGTTTGAAGTCACGTCATTAGGGTCAAGTGAGGGAAGAACAGTTATGCCTGAGATGCCAGATTTACCTCAGTGGGGAGCGTGGTATGTCTCGGAAATAGACTTGTGATTATCTGAATTTTTGATTCTAGCCATCCCAGTGGCATAAAATGGTATCTCACTGTGGTTTTGATTTGCACTTTCCCGATGTTGCGCGGACTTCCCTCACCCGTGTAAGTCTGTCTGTCCATTCCGCCTGCCTTTCCTCACCGATGCCCCATCAGAGAGGAGCTGCCCCTGCCGTGGCTGCTGGGAAAAGGCCACCTGATCTTTATAGGCCTTCTGAAGGGCAGGGCGTGGGTCCTGGCGGCTGGAGGGAATTTTGTTTGCCGCGCATGAGCTGGGGTAGAGTTAAATTTGGTGGAGAGTTGCAGAAGGAGGGAGGACACGGGGGAAGGTTCAAGCAGTTGGGGAAAGATCAGGGGAGAGAGATTGAGCATGTCTGGTGCCCCACAAGGGAGACAAGGAGAGAGTTGACCCAAGGGGGAGTTGGCCATGAAATGCCATGTGCCCTACCGTGGAACCTCCCCATGAGCCTGCCTCCGGATGCCAACTAGTCTTCACTGCTCACAAAGGTGTTGTGGAGGATTTTTTCATCTCCATTGTGTGTGTGTGTGTGTGTGTGCAGTGATGGAGGGGAGGATGTGAGGCAGTCTGAATCAGACATCTGGGTTGGTGTGACCTGAAATCAGGGATTTGCAGGGACAGTCAACATGTAGGCGACAGGCCTATTGGCACTGGCTGAAGGAGTGTTTCTTGATGTATAGATGAAGCAGTCAAGTGCTTGATAAATGCTGGTTCCTGGGCCCCATCCCAGACCTGCTGAATCAGCATCATTTGGAGTGGAACCCAGGAAGCAGCATTTTCAAGAGTCACCCTGGGTGACTCTCTTGCTCCCTCAAGTTTGAGAACCACCAGAGGGACCCTAGGAGGCCCTGTCTATTCTTACTTCCAGCCTTTTTGTTTCCAGTGGTGGGGTTGAGGGGATCGTGTCACCCCACATCTCCTGGACACATTTCTCTGGGGCCAGTGCCTTCTGAGCCGGCTGGTTGCAGGCACGCCTTGTTTGGCTTCCTCTGCATGTTTGCTGTGGACCTTGCGCCGCATTTCTGACACCTGGCTGACATCTAGCAGGCTTCCTCTCATTGTGTATTTCTTGGGTTATTTCACAGGGTGGAGGGGAGATGGTCAATGCCTTTCACTAAGATGTCTCTCCATCTTTCAGAGTGTTCATCTCTTTGGAGTCCTTCCTCACACTCCAGTGACAGTGCTGGGCACAAATTGATGTCTGCTCTCAGATGTGACTGCTTTTATTTATTTATTTTTTAATATTCAGGCTGATTAGGCCTGACCCCCTGCCTCACATCCAGCCCCCATTTTCCTTCTACCAACAGGTGGGCTCTCGAGCGAGCACTGGACAGCACGAACGGTTCGTGTGTGAGTGTGGCTCGCCAAGTCTCTCGAGCCAAAGCCCGTGCAAGGTTCTAATCTGTAGAAGAACTTTTCCCCTTCAATGTGTGATACCATTCCAGACACTAATAAGAAAAATGATTCAAAATACAGGTGAAATTGGTACATTCAATAAGTACAATTCATATCATAGTCAAAATGCAATTTTATTTTTTGTCTCAGATGGTCCCTTTACATTTTTTTCAGGTGAGTCATTTTCCCCACTCCCCCCACTCCCCAGACAGAAATATGAATGACTTGTTTCCCACTGAGTCTTAGGTAACAGTCTTACAGTCACTTTGAATTAGTGATGAGAATGCACCCCACTGAGGATATTAATCAACACCTCAGTCTTTGCCTCTTTTAAAAGGAAGGTTTGATTATTACTCACGTATGGTGAGGCCAATAGATCAGAAGATGACTGCCATTGAAAAGGCAGCTTTTATACTCACAGACCCCAAGAGGACACACCATGCCATGGGGGCCACATGGGGCAGCACCAGGCTCAGGCAAGAAACTCTATTGTGGTTTCACTGGAAGGAACAGGTGAGGGGAAGTCCAGCAGGTGTAGGACGGGCCAGTTTGAATAAGTTCAGCAGGCTCTGGGGTGCAGGCTCTGCCTAGCTGCCTGGTGGCTGGTGCTGGAGTGATTGGGGTGGGTAGACAGTGGCCCAGAGTGAGAGAGCTTGATAGGAGGGGTGCTGGGGAACGGGCTCTGGATCGGTTGGTTGCATATGAGAGGCATGCTTAAAGGCTGGTGGAATTTTCTTTTACTCTCTCTAGGAATTGGCTAGCCTTGGGGGGGACTGTCTCTCCAGGGTGAACAAAGCCCCAAGATGTCAAAATACGGACTAAAAAGACACGATTACTACATCACTCAAAGGTAAGACTTCTCTCCATGCCAAGGTCTGTGGTTGGCAGCTGTCTCCCTGCTTTCCCTCTTCCTTCCTTCTCCCACCTGCAAGCTGCTGCTTGAGACCCCACCAGGATTAAGTTGGAGGCGGGAGAGTAGGTGTGGACTTGGGCAGTAGTGCGGAGTGCTGACAGTGGTGTGCCCCATGACCCTGGGCTGGCCCACTTCTTATGGCCCTTACCCTCCCAGATGTCCCCTTGAGCAGGATTTAGCATGGCCTACATCTAGGCCACAGGGCACACACTCCCTTGATTTCCCAGGTAAGAGTGAAACTGTAGGCCATGGTGCCCCCCAACTCAGAGAACCTAAAGAAGAAGCTCTCAGCATGTTCCCACTGAAGCCCCCCTCTCTGGACCTGGAATGGTGGAGGTAGCACCCCATCCAGCCTCTTCAGCCCCCACATGCTTTCTCCAGAGAATTCTGCCTCAAGTCTTACTATTTCTACACGCTGACCTGGTTTTATATCCTGGATCCAGCTGAGGGGTCCCTCTTCCTCGTTAGTCTGCATATCGGGAGGCTGAGTCTCAAACTTACTTAGTCGTCGGATGGTTATCATGTGAAACATCATCTGACACTGAGGCCCTAGGACCTCTCTTTTACCATCCTACCACATACGCAGCAAGATCACACAACTGCTCAGGCTTGCCTCTTCCTACTGCCTGGGTATTGGGAACTTCATGATTCATGGAGGTGAGTTTCACTTTTTAGAGTAGAAACACAAGTTAGCAAGATAACATTTTCCATGAGTTTCTGGGAAGATGTTACTTTCCAGGTTAATACTTTTGCCTGTCCAGAACTACCAGGGGAGGGGCCAGAGCTGCTCTGATAGTGATTGTCTCCCCTGACTTCCTTCTCCCTCTTCCCTTAACTTTTTTTACTAAAAATACTCTATATATTTAAGGTAAGCCCCAAAGCACTGGAGGCAGTGGCCTGGCAGAGGGCAGATGGGTTGGAGGGATCTCTGGGATCATGAATGTTGAGTGAACTGAGGTTTTGCCCCCAAGACCTCATCTGTTTATCCCCAAGAATCACTAACACCCACCTGATTTCAGCCTAGATTGGGAGCCTGCATTTAAGTCCACAAAAGCAGGTCTTCCTGCGCCTAACACACTGAGGAGTTGTAGGCAGGAAACATGAGTGGCGACTTACAAGAGTCGCTTCAGGACTTGCAGTCCCTCATAAGCTATATTTCCAAGTAGTCAGTTCTCCACTTTTTCAAAGATTTTAGGACTTTTCTTGTCCAAAAAAAAAAAAAAAAATTCAGGCATTTGATGTTTCTGAAAACCAGCTTCAGGCAGAACCTTAAACGCGTCTGAAGTTGTGATCACAGAAGCAATAAGCTCCCGCGGGGCTGAGGTTCCGCAGGGCATTTCATGATAAATTGATCAGAGCCACGGGAGCTAAATCTTTATAAATAATTCCGGCATCCTTCATTACTCATTACTTGCCATCAGCCCACTGGGGGCAATTAGTTTGCAGAGAAAGAAGCAGCTTCCCGTTTCATAGCTGCATTCACTGCACTTTTATTTTTATCAACGCTTCATTTCCTAAATCTCCAGATTAATTTTTGTAATGTTGGGGATTTTTTTATTTATGAAAACCCTGTCAAACTTCTGTGCTGCAAGTGAATCTAAGGAACTATGCAACCATTCTGAGGTCCTCTCCTAACAAATTGAGCCCCCAGTGTTTTCTGGGCACTGTGTTAGGAAGGGGATGCAAAATCCATGCAGACATGTCCCTGAGCTGGAGAAATTCACAGAGGTAAAATTGGTTAGAGTTCAGTGCCACGAAAAGCAGATAAAGGGTGAGAGGAGGATACCAAGAAGGACAGCTGGGATTTGAAGGATGTATAGAAATCAGACAAACGAAGGAGGAAGGAAGGGTCTGCCAGGCATAGGGAACAGTGTAGGCGAAGGCATGGAGGTCTGATCCACTGTGGAGGTCCGAGAGCCAAGAGGACCCTCCCCACTCCTGCTGGAGCCTGGGGAGGCAGCGAGGCCCCAGAGGGAGGAGGGCTGTGTCGTGTGTCTAGGCAGAATGGGCTGTTCCTGCTGTTTTCAGAGTCGAAATATATAATCCCTGGTGAGTCTGCTATTTAGAAAATACAAAAAGCTTCAATGCATTTCTGCAAATAATAGACTTATATTCATAAAATTGCAATTTAAAGGAAAGAAAACAGGGCCAATTTTGAGGGAAAGAAAAATCAAAACAGCATCAGGCCAGGCGTGTGGCGTGCACCTGTAGTCCCAGCTACTCAGGAGGCTGAGGTGAGAGGTTCTCTTGAGCCTAGGAGTTCAAGTCCAACCTGTGACTCTCTCAAAACAAAACAGAACTTTGTCAGAAAGTAAAAGAAAAGTAGCCAAAAGAATAGTTTCTTGAGTTCGATTTGGAAACTGTAATATGTAACTGATACATACTATAAAATACATCCATTTGTTAATATATAAAAATGCATATATATGTGTATGTATATGTGCATATATTAGTTTGTGTGTTTTAATTGAGGTATAAGTTACCTACAGTAATAGTTACAAATATGGAGCTTGATGAATTCTCACATATGCGTACACCAGGACACAGAACATTTCCATCACGTGAGAATGTTCCCTGGTGCCCCTTCCCAGGCAATCCTCCCAGTCCAGACATACCCACCATTCTATTCATAACTTCTATCCCCATACATTACTTGTGCTTGTCCTTGAACTTTCTTTAAATGCAATCATTCAATATGCATTCTTTTGTGTCTTTTCTCTTTTGCTCAGCACAATGCTTGCAAGATTCATCTATCTTGTTGCATAGTTCATTGTAGTTTGTTCTTTTTCATTCTTGAGCAGTGTTCCATTGTATGAATATACTACCGTCTGTTTACCCATTCTCCTGTGTATGGACATCCAGGTTGTTTCCACTTTTTGACTATTGTGAATAAATTTGCTGTAAATATTTTTGTGTTTTTATTTGGACATGCACTTGTTTCCCTTAGGTATCTGCCTACTTGCGGGGTGGCAGTCTAAAGTCATTGTATCAGTTTTACACTTCCACCAGCACTGTATGAGAGTGGGTTCTGTTTTAAGATGAGTAATTCAGCATCAAGTAAGTATACCTGGGCACTCACGTTTTTGGAGGACTTGCCCAGTGAGCACAGGGTTGGAAACAGGGATCCCTGGGTCTGAAGTTCAAGCCCTGCCTCCCTGCCCTTTATGCTGTGCTGGTCACCTCATTTTTCTGTGTCGTGGCTTCTTGTCTATAATATAAGTGTAGGGGCACCCGGGGTGATCAGGCTTCTTCTGTGGTGGCTCAGGGCTGTCATAGCGACTGATTCAAGAAGGAGGAAACTGCTAGATTCTTAAGGCCTGGATTCCACAATAGATACAGGTCACAGTGTTACTTCTGCTTTATTCTATTGCTCAAAGCAGTCACAAAGTATACCCACATTCAAGAGGAAGGGACACAAATCTTACCTCTCAAAAGGAGGTATGTCAAAGAATTTGTCGATTGTAGCTTCTCTTGCCAGGGGGTTGCAGCCATTGGGAAAGGGAACACCATCTTGGGTGAAGAGGCTCCTGTCAGCTGAGCCAATCACCCAAGGGGCTGGCAGCTGAGGGCTGTCTGCCAGCAGCGCTCCCAGCAGCCAGGGAAAAACTTCTTTATTCCTGCAGGGAGATCTGGAAGGCATATCCTAGTGTCTAACACAGGGCTTATCCTAAAAATTATAACGAGTCATAAAATGATGAAGAAAGTTACATTTCTTGCCACCTGCATCTGTGAGCTGTGAATCATGCCTCCAACATATGAATTCCATGATTTCAAGAATGAGGACCATATGAGCTGTTGCTCTGACATAAGACTGACGATCTTCTATGTGCCCTTTCAAAAGAGGGAAGGTCTCGCATCGTCCTTCCCCATGGACTTGAGCATAAAACTAGGACCCACACAGCCATTTGCCTGTAAACTGCTAAATGTCATGGGCAAGAGGGGGATTGTTATTTTATTTTCTTCAGTGAAAGGTGAGAGAGGCCTGTAAGACAAGAACACCTTATTTCTTGGTTTTCCAGGAGCCACGAATCAAACAGGACAGGGGCAGGGGCCTTGGATAACAACTGCCTCTTGCTAGGTTGTCTCCGAGACGTGAGATGTTTATCTTATGATAGTGGCTACTTGAAATTAAATAATACAGTGTGGACTCCTTTACAGCTTCAAAATGGGAGTGACTGGTTGTGAGCAGCAGAGACAGAAAATAAGCTGTCATGAAGCTGAACCCGGACAGCATCACACTGTGACAGTGAAAACTTCCAGATCCCTCAGGCAGAAACTTTGGGGTTCTCTATGCAACTAAGAAATAGAAAGGGTTTCTTCTTCAGGGGTTGTCTTAGTCAGTTTGGGCTGCTATAATAAAGTACTGTAGACTCAGTGGCTGATAAACAATAGAAATGTATTTCTTAGGGTTCTAGAGGCTGCAAGTTCAAGCTCAGGCTGCCAGCATGGTTGGTTCTGGTGAGGGCTCTCCTTTGGGTTGCAGATCAACAACTTCTTGCTGGGTCCTCACCTGGTAAAAAAAAAAAAAAGGGCTAGAGAGCTCCCTGAGGTCCTTTAGATGAGGGCACTAATCCCATTCAAGGGGTCTCCTCCCTAGTCACCTCCCAAAGTCACCTCCCAATACCATCACAGCGGGGGTTAGGATGTCAACATATAAATTTGGTGGGGGGACACCAACATTCAGTCCATTGCGGGGAGCCAATGGTTTATTATTGCTGCTCAACAGAGCTTTCTGGGATGATGAAAATGTTCTATTCTATTCTATCCAATATGGTGGCCATTGAGCACTTGAAGTGTGGCTGGTGTGATTGACAAGCTGAACGTTAAATTTATTTAATTTGGCTAGTCTACTGTACAGGACAGCTAAGTCTCCAGTCTTGCTGTCTAAGGGTGGTCTAGAGAGTAGCAGCACAGGCAGCACCTGGGAGCTTGAGAAAAAATGCAGATTCTCAAGTCCCGCTCCAGACCTGTGACTCCGAATCTGCATCTTAGCACAGTTCCCTAGGGGATTGTGTGTCAAACTGAAGATGACTTTTTAAAGACACCCCTGACCTCCAAGCCTCACTTTCTATCATTCTGTGATCCACTGCAGGGGAGCATGTGCAGAGGATTGAAAAAGAATAGCAAGATCCTGGGTTTCGGAAGGAAAGAGCTGGGTTAGAGGCAGGCAGAGTTTCCCGGGCGGGTGGTTGCGAGGGGGAGGAGTGTTCTGTGAAGGGGGCGGGGTGTGAACAGCCTCCTGGGAAGATTTTGGTGGCTGCACCCAGGCGGCCAGCCAGGAATGTGCTTAGGAGACCCACCCCGCTTGCTCCAGAGCTCGGCAGGCAATTGGAATCCTCCAGCCTTTTAGATGGCTGGGGACAGCCTCTGTGTCCCCCAACTTGCCAAATTCAGAAACCTCTCAACTGATTGGAAAATATCTGTTATGCTCCTCTTTGTGGTCAAACACATTTTATTTTAATTTAATTTTATTTTTTGAGACAAAGTGAGACTCTGTTGCCCAGGCTAGAGTGCCATGGCATCAGTCTAGCTCACAGCAACCTCAAACTCCTGGACTCAAGTGATCCTCCTGTCTCAGCCTCCCGAGTAGCTGGGACTGTAGGTATGCGCCACTATGCCCGGCTAATTTTTTCTATATATTTTAGTTGGCCAATTAATTTCTTTCTATTTTTTTAGTAGAGACGGGGGTCTCGCTCTTGCTCAGGCTGGTCTTGAACTCCTGACCTTGAACGATCCTCCCGCCTCAGCCTCCCAGAGTGCTAGGATTACAGGCGTGAGCCACGGCGCCCGGCCCATTTTGTTTTATCTTATGTGTTTCAGATGGTTTATTTTCCTTTTTAAAAAATCTCTCCCTTCCCCCACGTTCTTTCTACTTCAGTTCTAGCTGTCAAGGCTGTTATTTCAGCCCATTCCTGCTTGTTTTAATAGCTACATCATTTTTTTGAGAAAAATCCAGAGTTACTGTGATTTCTGTTCTCCCTCCTCCACCTCCCCCACTAAGTTTGATGTCTGCCTTTGAAACAAGCTTTTCTAGTTTCCGTTCTTTCCCCTGGGGTTCTGTGGTTGTTTGTCTCTCCACATGGCATTCATTTTTACTTTCCCTATGTTCCCATTATTTCTCTGTAAAAGCCATTAAATCCGAGGTAATACCACTTGCCCACGATGAAGAAATGCTCAGTATCATTGTGCTCTAGTGTTCTCTTTGAGGCTGCCACATATTTTTTGAAGACAATTTTGTGAACATGTCTCATCTCTCCAGGATCTGTTGGAAAAACAGCAAGAGTTTTTGTTCCCCAACCCGGGAGCTAGGATCAGGGGAGCCACTGCTGGCACCAGCTGAGTGTCACAAAGTGTACAGTGCAGGACTGCTCAGTGTTGGCTACGGATAGGACATTAAATGCCATCTCATCTGTTCAGCAAATACCCACTCATTTATTCAACATGCAATCCTTGTGTGCCTTCTGGGGACCAAGAAGGTCACAGGTAATAGTGGCATCTCCTGGGTGGTACCAAGCAGGAGTGGGAGCCATGGAGCCTAGTGGGGTGGGCGGGCTTGATTGCTAATGTTTTCATAGGAGGAGAGGAGCAGTGGAGGAGTGAACCCTGCCCCCCAGTCTGAAGATGGGGAGAAGCCACATGGTGACAGCACTCTCTGTTCCAGTTGATGTGTGCGGTTTGGGGCTCACTGCTGGAGGATAGGTCAGGAGGACCAAGCATTTCTGTAGGAAGGACTGGTAGAAGGGAATGGAGGAAGCAGGTGACAGGAAGTGGATGGGCACAGGGACAAACTGCTCAACAAGGGATGTCTACCTGGGCTCCAAAGGCCTTGGGAGATAGATATGGGAAACCCCAGGAGGCCTCAGCAGCAAGGCCTCGATCCATGTGTGATGTGGATGCTCGATGTCAGGGGAACAAAGTGCCCAGCTGGCTTTGAAAGAAGCCTATGAGCCCCTCCAGTGAGAATTGTTCACACCTCTGTTAGGAGCCAGGGAGTGTTCATTTCAGGGAAAAACCAGTGAGGTGGGATTGCAAACAAAGTCTCTGGAAATATGTGCATGGAATGGCCGGGCTCTGAAAGCTAACTGGTCACAGCAATATTAATAATAGTGAATCCTTGCAGAATGCTTCTCTGGTGCCAGGCACTTTTCTAAGGGCCTGTGTTAGCTCATTCCATCATCACAGCAATCCACATTGACCTGCCCTCAACAAACTACTGTGCCGGGCACTGTACCATGTGCTGGGGCTACAGCAGTGAGCTGTGAGAAAAATCACTGCCTTCCTGGAGATTACCTCCTAGCAGGAGGCTTGAGGGCAATAATAATCAAATATAAGTATATAATACATTAGATAGAGACAGTGCTATGGAATGTAAAGGCGGGAATAAAGGTAGCGATTGGGGAAGGGAGAGTTAGGGAGGCCTAGGGAAGTAGGTACTATTACATCACCATTTCACAGATGGGAAAAAGCTATACATCAATGAATTCTTGAAAAACTGCCTATTAAATGCTTTAAATTATAGTATAGGGCAATTCGGGGAAGCTCTTTTGCCAGAGTCTGCGATGGAGTCCATTCTTTATCTTGAATGGATTAAAAATGTTCTGGAAAAGAGAAACATTCCCTGTTGCTTGTGCCAATCCTTGCCATGTAAGACAGTGGAGTAGGTATGACATCCCGCTCTCTCACCACTTCACCCCTCTGAGTTCCAGCAGTTGGTGTGGGGATGTGTGCCAGAAGCAGTGAGGAAGGGAGAGAAGGGAGAGAGGGAGGGAGGGAGGCAGAGACTCACCCCACTGTCCAGCCTGAGTCCAGCTCCATACCCCTCAGCGATTTGCTTCTTCAGGAGCCGTCTACATCTCATGGTGCTCCCTGGCTGGGACCCTGAGGACTGATAGGGAGAAGGCAGGGACAGGACATACCCTCCTCCTGCCTCCACCTCATATAGGCCGGTGGGCAGAAGGGCACTACAGCAAAATGTTGCCACTGTGCGTCCTAGACTCCATGTAAATACTTTGCTATATAGTTTAGGGGGAATTGATCATTCAGTGAATTCATTTTCTGGGGCCTGATTTGGATTTGTGCCTAGCAGATTCTGACTGATAGATGATTGATCATTTCTCCTCTCTCTCTCCCCATACATATTGTTAAATTGTATGGACTCCATCAATGGTTTCCAAATTCTGGACTATGAGACTAGACCATGAGACTAGACCCTCTGCAGCCATGAGACTAGACCCACAAAGAGCTGAGTGTTTTCACACTTCTCTTGTTAAGTCCACCTCCATTTCTCTGAGGGTCTATCCACCCTCAATCTTTGTGCTCAAGGTTACGTCATGAAACCTAGGTGGGTTTCACTGTCCGGCAGAAAAGAGCCCTAGAGGGTAGGCTGGAGAAGCCCTAATGGGCTGAGGTTGGGCTCCACGGAAGACTCTGGCTTTGCTGACTTGGGTAGAGAAGCTGAGGGGAGGAGTGCAGTATACTGGATTGCAGAGGAGGTTGGGGAGGGGGCATCGAGAGCGGTTAGGGGGTGGATAACATGGCAAGGAGGCAAAAGGGATGGAGGAGAGGACTGGAGTGATAGGATGTCTGGTGGGAACATTTGAATAAATTCGACTTTCACAACCCAGATTCCCATCCTGTTTCCAAATCTTCAATAAAATCTGTATTACCTACCAGTGCTTGGGAGTTTCTTCAACTTTTAGTTATTTAATATTTCAAACATGTACAAAATTTGGAGAATAATATTTTGAACCCACATGCATCACATGTTGGCCACATTCAATAATGGTCAATGTCAATGTTAATGTCCTCTCTCTACTGCCCTCCCAGATTATTCTGGAGAAAATCCCAGAGAGCATGTAATTTTATCCACAAACATTTCAGTGTGTATCAAAAAATAAATAAATATTTCTCTTTAAAAACACAACCACAGTACCATTATTGCAATTAAAATTTAACAATTTCTTTTTACACGCAGCACTCATATTTCTCAGATCAACTCAAATTTATTTTGCAGTTGGTTTATTTCAATTAAGATCCAAATATGGTCCATGCATTCCAATCAGCCAGTAAGTTACCTCTATTACTTTTTGAAATTTATGTGTTAAAGAAATTAGGTTGTTCACCTATAGAATTTCCCATGGTCTGGATGTTGTTGATTGCATCTCCACGGTGACATCTAACTAGCTCCTCTGTCCTGGGTATTTTTTGAAAATTGGTGGTCTGATAGAGGCTTGACCAGATCCTGGTTCCTCTTAGCAAGACCATTTCATGGTGTACTGTGTTCTTCAATCAGCAGGCACACACTGTCTGGTGCTCTCTGCTTTGGGGATGTGAGGAGCCCTTGATGCTCAATGCTCAAATCCCCTAATTCATTAGGGGTTGCAAACTGGCGATGTTCCAATTCCATCATTGCTTCTTCATTTATTAGCTAAAATTCTTCTGTAAGGAGAAATACCCCCTCAACTTTTCAGTTACAATGTGTACAGGTAAAGCATGTACATGTTTGATTCTTCTCCTTTACTAATTTTCAAAACAATAAGCACATCCCCTAGTACTCTGGGAACTGTGTCTGGATGACAAAAAACTGAGCTTGACTTGTGCCGAAGGAGGGAGGGTGGAGCCCTCACATTCTCTAAATAGCTTTGCAGGAGAGGTGTTAACATGTTCATTTTTATAAACAAGGGAATGGAGACCCAGAGGTGGCATGAATTAATAAGTGGAGAAGCCTGGATTTTCTCTCTGGTCCGCCTGGCTGCGGAGACCAAACTCTGCTGCGAGCCACAGCCCTTTTCCTAGGGCTATGGGGAATTCACCCAATCCTGGGGTCTGGCTGGCAGAAGCTTCTTCCTGCTCTGGCTTGCTAGAAATCAACAATACGTAGTCTGAAAAAATGACATGTGTATCCTTGAAGAAGAATACTCTTAATTAAAATTGCATTTCAATCACAATTATAGCATTGAATTGTTTGTTTTCAGAAAACTTATTTTGTTAAGTAGTTTCCCAAAGTAGGACCTCAGGCTAGGCTGCTTTAGTCAGATTTACATGATTCACTTACGACAATATGATGTGACGGAATATCATGATTTGCAATTGTGTGGGAAACATTATTGGTACATGTGACTGAAGGAAACTTGTATTGGAAGGGTTTATTTATAAAGGAGTCTGAGGATTAACTGTAGGAATGAAAGGATTTACTGAAAGCGGAAGGGTAACATCAGGTCATAAAGAAATTTGTATATTGACATTGTTTAATTGGCAGCTGCATGAGGAGTTGTCAAAACAGTCGGTGAATTAATGAAGATTATCCATCAAGGTACCTTCTGTTGCGAGAGACTCAAACTGATTTGAGCATGGGCCCACAGGATTTATTTGCTATACTGTCCAGGGGTATATCTGAAGGGACTCTAGGGCTCAAATGCTGTGTTCAGGACCTGGTTTCTCTCGTCGTTTCTTGGCTCTGTTTACTTTGTGTTGAATGCATTCTCACAAAGACTGTCCTCTGTGGTCCCAATATGGCAACCGCTAGCTTCGAGCTCCTGCGGCTACAGCCTTCATGGCTGGCATCAATAAGAAACTTAACTGGCCTTTGTTTAATTTTTATTGGTCCTGAATGGGTCACGTGCCTATCCCTGAGCCAGTCACGGTAGCCAGGGGAATGGGACACAATGATTGGCTCAGCCCTAGGTCACATGCTCCAGCCTTGCACATGGGGACTGAAAGTGGGTAGACTTTAAAAGGAATGTGGTGGGGGATGGAGCTTGCAGCTTTGACTGAGGGGGTGGGAAGGGGGAATAAGGCAACATACGTAGCCTAAACATTTGTACCCCCATAATATGCTGAAATTAAAAAAAAGGAACAAGAGTGGTGATATCAGAAGTGTGAATGAGTAATGGGAAGCAAATGCAGCAGCATTCCATTTTGGTCTTATCTAGAAAATTTTGAGATGGATTCAAGGAAGGGATTCAAGGGTCTGTGGGGTTCCTGAAATTGCAGATACAAGTTTGTGTTAATGTCCATTTTTTGGGAGAGGATTTGTAGCTTTGATCAGATTATCAAAGAGGTCCATGACTCAGAAGAGTTGGCTGTTTTGAGATAATGGTAGATACTGAACCAGACTGATTTGCTTTTTTAAAACTGAGACTTCGTATTTGTACTGTCTTCTTGAATGCTTTCCATATACAATGTAGAATTTGCTTTTTACCTGACTTTTATCAAATGACAGTGAAATACTGAAAAGAATTTAGTTTATATCATGTCTTCAGGTTCTAGAAGTTATAGATTCCCCCCCTCCCCCAAGAAAGCCCTATGGCTGGGGCCGCCATATGACAGAGGTCACCAACTCTTCAGGTGAAGCAATACCTATGGACCTTAACAGGCCTCGTCACTGACTCTCCAGACCCATGGCGTCAGAAGCTGGGGGTGGGGCCCAGCCACTGTGCTGTGTTAACAAGCCCCCAGCAGACCCAAATGAGCACTCCAGTTTGAGAACTGCTGCTCTAAGATTCCACAAAGCATGGAATGTGTCTCCCAGTGTTTGTTTAGGCTTTTACTTTATCCACAGAGGGCAAGCTCATGCTTGCAGCGTCCACCTGCTCTCCTCAGAGCCTGCCTCAGTAGCCCCTGTTTGCTCAGGGATGGAGATCTGCTCATTCTGGGCGAGTAAAGGCCCTTTGGGAATTACTTCCTTGTAATGATTTCAAAGCCTCACACAGGCTGATATTTTTCTGCTAATGCCAGACCAGGGCCCAGCGTGTGCGTAGTTGACACCAGATAATGTAGTCTTCTGGCTGATACAGTGGCGGGTGAGCAAACATTGGGTGGCCAGCAGAATTCCTGATTTCCTGAACATCCACAATCACAGATTCATTGCAGTTTAAATGCACTGAGACCTATGCCCTTGCCCTTTGTGTTTGCCAGGAGATAAGGTTATCCATTTGCAATGGTTGTAAATAGCCACCCCTCATTTCCCCTCCAACTTGCACTTTGGATTTTAATCAGGTTCAAAGCCTGCTTGGCGTTTTGCTTATTTTCCTTATCTGTTTGACTCAAAGGCTAGCCCAGGGATGCTTAGACTTGAGTGTGCACACGAATCACCCAGGCATCTTGTTAAAATGCAGATTCCAATTCAGCAGACCTGGGGTTGGGCCTGAGATTCTACATTTCTCACAAGCTCCCAGGTGATGCTGATGCTCCTTCAAGGTCCATGCATCTAATAGCTAAGGGCCAGGCCAACGGCCTTCCATCCTGGCTGCACATCAGAGTCACCCGGGGAGTTGCAGAAACACTGGTGGCTGGATCCCACTCTCAGATGCTCAGATGTGGCTGGTGCAGGGTGTGACATTCCAGGTGATTCTGACGTGCAGCCATGGTTGAGCACCCCTGGGCTGACCCTCTCAGCCTTCAGCCTCCAGCCTCGGCCTACTAGCTCCTCCTCACCTGCCAGAGTGACCTGCTCACAGCCCCTCTGTGCTGCACTCCTGGGTACTCTTCTTCTTGGTCCTTGGCATTCTTGGACAGCTTACTGTGGGCCAGGAACTGTCTACACAACCTGATGAGGTCAGCACTACCTTCAGCCCCATTTTGCATGTAGGGACACTGAGGTTTAAGAAATGAAGTTTCTTGTCCTAGGTCACACAGCTATTAAGCAGCAGCATCAGGATCCACCCAGGTCTTCTGTCCCTGGAGCACAGAAGTAGCAGAGTGTGGGTTTAAAAGGACAACGTCTGGAGGATCCACGACTTACTCTCTGTGTTACCTTGGGCAGGTACATAGATTTTGCAAACATTAGGTGTCCCCTGTAAAATGGTGGTCTGAATACCCACTTTTCAGGACTGTCAGGAGCATAAAAGGAGATAACCTGTGTCAACCATGGTCCAAAGCCGGGACCACAGGAAAGGTTGTCACTGTCTCAACACCACGGGGCATCTCCATGGCACTTCCTGTGGGGCCCTGTTCTTTGGCACTGGGAACAAGCTTCTGGATTGTGACTCACCTTTTCTATGCTCATATCAGCTCTTCAAACGGAAAACAAGTTCCTTCAGGGCAGAAAGGTATGAGTATGAAATAGCTGTGAGTGTGATTTTTTTTTTTGATTCATGGCTTCAAATGTGTTTTCTTTGCCCCACAGAGCCTTGCAGTGGGAAGTAGTGGATTCACCCGTGTTGGTCAGTTGATGGAATGTACACTTAGCCAATGGAAGATAATTGTGTTGGAAACAGAACTATCATATAAATATAAGCAATTACCCAGTTGGAGTCATTCATTCATTCATTCATTCATTCATTCATTGCCTTCTGTTCACTTAGACCCCATGAGTGACTGAAGACAACTGAGCTTGAATGTCCCAAACCACAGGCAGGCCTGCTGTGCTGCTCCCTCCTCATGGTAAGGGCATGAGGGCTGAGGAGGTGGGTCTGTAGCTCAGGTGAGTCTCATGTACTCACGTAACTCCTTTTAGTGGCTCCACAACCAAGACGTTCCTACTTTTCAAGTCCACATCCTGGGAAACCCCTCAGTCCCAGACAAACTGGGAGAGTTGGTCACCTTACCATAGCCACAGGTAGCCACACAGGTCTGGGGCCATGTCCCTTCCTTTCCAAGCCCAACTCCTTCGTGCCTTCCAGCCTTTCTTCCTTGTGGAGGGCCCTTTGGGATGAGGTGAATCTTGCTGGTTTTCCTCCTCCTCTTTGTGGTAAGGCCCCCAGGACCGGGAATGGCATTTCTGCCTCCCGCCATGCCTGAACTCACGGGTCGTGATGGGTCCCCTGCCTGCTCCATGCACGGTGTTTCTCTTGGCACAGCCTGACGTCTTTCTCCATCCATTTCAGTGCCCTGTGGGTAGCTGAGGATGGCTTTGTCCTGACACAGGTAACAAGAAGAGTGTTCGCAAAAGAAAACACTCCTACTCCCTCCTCCTTTAACCAGTCTTTTTCAAGGCGTGAATGCACTTTTTGCCTCAGACAAGCCCTCAATGAGCACACAAAAGCAGGGCTGTTTTCTTTCTGATGCCAGTTGAATATTTTAAAACTAGGCAAGCAACACCCCAGCTAAAAATGCTTAGATTTGAAAATAAACATGTGGCAGATTTACACAAATCCCTTGAATCAGTTAGGGATGCTTTCAGTAGCAAGGAACAATCCGCGGCAGAGGGGGACTCACGCAACAGGGCTTCATTTCTCTTATGTAAGAAGTCTGGAGGTGGGCAGCTGCTGATATTGATTCAGGCTCTGAATTGGTGTCAATGCCATCCTCGAGGCCCCTTCATGTCAAAAAATGGCAGCAACTATTCCAGACATCATGCCTCTTGCAGCCGAGTTCAAAGAAGAGGCAGACTGGCCTAGAGCAGGGACGCTGTCCTTCCTTTTCTCTTACCAAGGAGGGAACAATGGGTCCCAGCACATTTCCCCTTACATCCTTCTGGCCAGAACTGGGTCATACACCTACCCATGGGCCAGGGGCAGTTCCCACCTTCTTTGAAAATTAAGCAGTCTCTGTCCTGTGTTTATATTGGAGTTCTTTTAGGGAGGGATGGCTATGGCCGGGACCAAAAATGTATTCCCAGCCCTGTGTCTTTGGGACTCAGAGGTCCTGGCCCTATTTACTGTCTTGCTCACATATGAAGAACACACTGAACTGGATGCAGCATCCCCAAGCCTGGATATACCCTCTGTGGGCCACTTGGGAAGGAAGTACAAGAGGTGAGCTGGTAGTGAAAGTTTCCGCATGAGATGGCTTTTTATTGATGGATTCATGACAAGAAACAATTCTGAAAACAGGTAAATTAGATTGTTTTCAAGGTGAACTTCTCCCTCGAATGTTTCTGAGTGTCTGTAGGATTGGCTGGCCGGCATCTTTTCTTGTCTCCAGGCACTCTTTGCAGACACTGTACAGATATTGACACAGATACAAATACAATTATAGACTGTGGTATCTGATGGTGTCTACTGGACAGATGGAAATCCAGCTGTGCGGGAAGGCTCTGGAGATATCCACTGAGGGCCAAGGGCTAGGACAGACTGAGGGACCTCAACCCCATGAGAGCAAGTGGGACTCAGGGGTTCATGGCCGACTCCACATCACCAAATCAGCAGTGGCTGAGCCAGGCCCTAATTCAGGGCTCCTGGCTTCTGTAAGGGACTTGACACTTGAATGCCACTGGCTGGAGAGGGTGAAGGGACACAACTTCTCCCCTCTTCCTTTTTTCGCCCTCTTCCTCTCCCCTTTGCCTCCTCTTGCTCCTCCTCCTCCCCCTCCTCCCTTTTTTATTCTTCTCTTTTTTTCTCCTCCTTCTACCATTCCCCTTCTCCTCCTCCTCCTCCTTCTTATTTTAATGTTAAAAACAGTATATATTGAGTATCTACTACGTACCAGGCACTGTGTTAAGCATTTTACATCTATTTATCCCATTTAATTGCCCCAATAAGCCTATGATGTAGATTCTATTAATATTATTATCCCCATTTGATAGCTGAAGAGTTGAAGCAAGAGAAGATAAATTATATGTTCTCAGTCACACAGCTAGGAAACGGTAGAGCCAAGACTGGCTGCCTTTAGAGCCCCAGGTCTTTTTATAGCCTCTTTAAAAATCCACTTATTTTTCATGTTAAAAGGATGGTGTGATGTGCACCTCTCTGCCCCTCAGCCAGGCTTTCTGGCTTTGAACAGCTTGCCACTCCTGCTCCAGATCTCTCTTCCTCTCAATGTATACACATATAATACTTCCTTTTTGCCAAACCATCCATAATAGTCATTTGCAGACAAATAAAATTTTACCCCTAAATACTTTAGTTTAAGTCCCAAGAGCAAGGACACTTGTCTTTCTAACCTCAATGCCGTCATTAGCCCAAGAAAATCAACTTTATTTCAATTACACGATGCATTGCACAGCCCATACATGAATGTTCTCAATAGTCCCATAAAAGTCCTTTATAGCTATTTTTTTCAATACAGAATCTAGTCAAGGTTTATAAATTGCCTTTGGCTATCATGAAACTGTAGTCTCCCCCAGTGAAGGACAGTCCTCCACCTCCCTCCATTCTTTGTGATCCTAAATCCTTTGGATTGTTAGTCTTCAGAACATCTGTGTTCTGCAGTTTATTTCTTTGTGATAATTCAGGTTAAGTATTTCTGGTAAGAATGCCCCAAGGTGCTGTTGCGTGTCCCCTGCATGGCATCAGGGGCACATAATGTCAGGCTGTCCCACTGCTGTCAGTGCCAAGCCAGGCACCTTGGTTAGAGCCGTGTCTTCCAGATTGCTCCATGGACAGTTCTGCTTATCTCAATTTGATGTGATTGATCTTGGATGTCATCTAGGGCTGGGCTGTATAGGGTGGCCTTAACTCACGTGTCTAGTAGTTAACTGGTTGTCTGCTGTGGCAACAGGGGTGACTGGTGCCACCCATCTCTCAGCAGATGAGGCCAGGCTTGTTCACGTGGAGGTGGCAGGGTTCAGAGCGAGCAAAGGCTGCAAGGCATCTTGAGGCCTCAACTCAGCCCTGGCATTGCATCATTCCACGCAGTCTACTGGTCAAAACAAGACACCAGGTCAGCCCAGACTCGAGGAGTGGGAAAGATGACACTCTTTGATGGGAGGAGCCAAAAGCCACAGAGCAAAGAGGCACGGATACAGAGGAGACTGTGGAATTGTGGCTCACTTCTTTCTAAACAGTCTACCACTGTGGATGAGGGAGATGTTTCTTCTCTGATATCATGCCTTTTCAGTCATGGGAGTTTCTGCAGCTGGGATGTTTCTTGATTAACTGATTTCCTTGAAGACACCTTGGTTTTCTATCAACCAATCTCCAGCTAAGTCTGCTCTTGTGCCCCACCTATGTCTGAGTTCTTTTGAGTTCTCTGAAAGGTCCCCAATGCGGAGAGTGCTGGGTCCTGGCAGGAATGAGCACCAGCTCAAGGCTCTCCCAGGCCCTGAGCAAGGAAAGGAAGAGACCCTCTCACCCAAAGCCAAGGAGTTGCCTGGACCCCCATGGCAGCCTACTTAATGACAGCTGCACCATGTGAAAGGGGTGGGCTGGGGCCACACTGGCACCTTCTCTGGATGCCCTGATTGTTCAAAGGGCAGAGAACTGAGCAGGGAGCTCTCTGTGCAGGACCCGCTTGAGGGAAACGCCCGTGCAGTGCCACAGGGGCCTGGGAGGCTGGAGGGCTTGTGGGAACCGGGACATGGGGAAGCTCTAGGACGAGGGGAGAGAATGTCTCTCAGCACTGCACTTTCCCCAGAACAAGGACACCCCTACCTACTCCCAGAACATTTTAAATGGGTAAATAGTATGTTCTGTGAATTATATTTCAATAAAGCTGTTAGAAAAAAACTCAACCAAGGGTATTGTGGGTTTCCTAAATATTAGCTAAAAGAGGAATGAAATCCAATGATGGACATAGAGAATAATGAGCTTTTAAATAAAGTTGAACACACAGAAGACCCTTGTCTCCCACGGGAATTCAGGATGGGAAGGATATAGTCCTGATGGCTCTGCTACTGGCAGAGCCCGGCATCCTGAGCTTTTCTCCCAGAGTGAGTGGGTCAGGGCTCATAAGACACAACTCAAACTGGCCGAAGCAAAGAGAAGGCTTCACGGGCAGCCAGATGCAGAGCCCTAGCAGCCACTGGCACCCACTTCATCTTTGTCTCCCGGCTCTGCCTGCTGTGCAGTTGGCTTCATCTTCAGGCTCCTCATGGTGACCTCTGACAGTTGCAGGCTCAGCCCTCATGGTGACACCACGGTCTCAGAAGCGCCAGTCTTTTCCTTGCAGATTCCAGGATAGTGGAGTATGCCTCTTTTCTGGCAGTTTCCATCAAAATCCTAAGCTTCTCTCCGATTGGTCTAGCTTAGGTCACTTGATCATTCTTGAACCAATCACTGGGCCCAGAAAAATGAGGTGCCCTGATTGACTTCGGCCTGGTCACTTGTCCTCCCCTGGAGCTGTGGGAGGACCGGCTTCCTAGCAGGAGGGATGGGTATATGCTACAGAAATTCCAGGGTGTTCCGTTTGTGGAGGCAAAGTGTGAATGTCCACCTCACAGAGGTTGGGAGCGCTCTCTGTAGTGACAGGGACGGGCTTGTCCCTAGAAGATGCAGGTACAGCACAAAACAAGTGGCAGAATCTTATCCCTTAAATCTAGAGTTCGGGACCCGCCTTGAGCCTGGTTCAGTCCGTTTTCTGTGCCCGCTAAACTTCTGTGACTTATTTTTCTCTTGATTCTGTTTATTTTTCACATTTGTCTTCCCCATTAGCCTGGCAGGTCAAATTTAAGGGCAGGGGTTGTGTTTTGTTCCTTACGGGAGCCCAACCCGGCACCTAGGCTGTGCTTAGTAACTGCTGTGTCAGTGACCAAATGGATTTGGAAAGAAGCGGCAGTGGGGCGTCCTGGTTTGATGTGGGAGGCAGAGGCAGACCCGCGTCTGGCGATAACCATTGCCCAACTCGGGAGATGGACCTTTTGTGCAGTCTACAGTGTTAGGCTCTGCCAGCTGCGCTATGCGGTGTGTGCTGGACCTTTTGCATATTTGCATAGGTCAATGTATTTTTTCCTAATTTTAAAAAACAAAATCATTCTAGAAAGTTCTAACTAGATTCGTGCTGCCAAGTTGCGATGGGGGCTGTGTGTGTTTGTGTGTGTAAAAAACTCAACAGCATGAGAGCAGTTATTCAGTCTACTTTCTGTTCCACCATTAAAACATTTCACAACATTTTATTTAATTTTTTGAAAAGATAATTTATTTACTTGTTTAAAAAATCATAGTCATTGTCCTAAGTTTCTTGCCTATCTTTCCATATACATAACAAGCAAATACGCATTAATATTACCCTCTTTTGCAAAATGGTAGCTATCAAGATACTGATCTGAAACTTTCCCTCTTCTCATTTAACCATATTTCATGAGTATCTTTCCATATTAGGCTATAGAAAGCTGCCCCATTGATTTCAAGGCTACAAAGAATTCTATTGAGTGAAATTTATTCATAATTTATGCAATCAACTCCCTTTTGATAGAGACACATGTTGTTTCCAATTGTTTTGTATTTTAACCAAATGCTTTGCTGCTTCAATGAGGAACATTGTTCATTTATCATTACGCACACATATGATGAACCTTAGGGTAAGTGCATAGGAGCAGAGTTGCTGGCTCATGTGGAACATGCATTTGTATGTTTTTAAAATTTGGGGGGTAATTTTGCTAGATATCACCGACCTGGACATCATAGGAGTGTATGTATTTATACTCCAGACTGTGTGAGATGTCTGTTTCCTCACAATTTTGCTAGTAAAGTGTGTTATCACACTTAGATTTTGCCATTTCAGTATGGGATATTTGGCTTTGATTTGCATGTCTTTTATTACGAGTGCATTTAGCACGTTTTCATGTTTGAGGCCATTTGCATTTCTCTTTCTGTGAACTCTCGGTTGATGTCTTTTGCCCATTTCTCAATTATTCTTTAAATAATGACGCCTTCTGTTTCAGGTTCATCCGTGCTTCTTCCTGGGAAGACTTTTACTTTGAAATCAGCTACTAACTTTATTCTGAACAATTAGAATTGGCTAGGGGTAGGCCCCCATCAAAATGAATATGAACTGTAAAAGCAGCACCCTTTAGGAATGCTTACTCTGTGGTGGCTCTGAGTTTTATGCACACTGTCTCAGGGTAGCCTCTCAACAACCTACCTTACTGATGAAGAAACTGAGGCACTGAGAGGATGAGTGAAGTTCCCTAGGTCACACAGCTAGTGAGTGGCAAAACTAGGATGCAAACACAGAGCCAGATTGGTTCAGCCAAATCCACACTCTGAATCAGGCATCGGCAAATGCTGTTGGTAAAGGGCTAGATGGTGAACATTTTAGGTTTTGCCGATCCTTCTCTGTCTCAACTACTCAACTCTGCCATTGTAACCAAATGCAGCCATTAGACAATACATAAACAAGTGGGCGTGGCTGTGTTCCAATAAAATTAGTTATAAAAACAGTTGGTTGGCCAGATTTGGCCTGTGGGCTGCAGTTTGCCAACGCTTGCCCTAAACCATTCCATGATGTCCCTGTCCTGGCTTCAGTTGCAATCGCAGTAGCAAGGTTTGTGCTTTCTAGTGCATCTCAGGGACATGTGTTCTCATCCCAGCAGATGCACCGAAGTCTCTACACAAGGATAAAAGTCTGGACAAACAGCAAGGAGGGAATGGGGGAGGCAGAGAAGGTCTAGTAACCAGGCCAACTGTGAAGGACCTCTGTTCCCCTGTCCTGACTCTGGAAGAAGAGACATAGTCCATCATGGCTAGAGATTTTCTGGAAAACATAAAAATTCTGTTTTATCTTTAAAAAGCTATTTATAAGTACATACAGTTGCAGAATGCTCTATGGTGATAAGTAGTACTACTGATATCTGAAAATTCAGTTGAAGGGTGTAAGGACATAGAGATGTAGCACCAGTACTAATCTACAAATTGAGTGTGCGTAAGGCTCAAAGCAGGATGGCCAACCATCCCAGACAAATACGAGTTGGTCACCTAGCTCAAGGTAATAATCAAAACTAAGTTGAGTGCTTTGAAAGGCATGATAAAGGCAAATTATTAAAAAGGTACTTTTCTAAAGGAGTAAGAGTGAGCAATGTAACTAAGAAAGTTTGGGAAAATCTTAAAAATCCAGAAGAGAAACCTGGGAGACATTGCTTTGCCTATGTCTCGACGTTCTTGCTTCACTTTAAAGGTACAGGAAATAGAAATGGAACGTAGCACGGTGTGATTTACACAAAAAAGTTTAAGCAGTGCTCTAGCCCGTGACTCAGCTAAGAAAAGGCCAACATTAGAGATTGGTGAGTAAATAGGCACTTATGGATTTAAGCTTCAGTGTTTATGGCCTGGTTTTACTTTTTTCTTTTATGATTCTCCACATGATCATTTGCAATTACTCCACTAATTACCAGTCCTAACTGAGTCAGCCAGAAGGACTTCTGTGTTTTCAAAAGGCCAATTTACCTTCAATCATCTCAATATATCTTAACTTTTGGAGCCAAAAGGGATCTTAAAGGTGACCCAGTCTGATGCCCTCATGACACAAATGAAGTTGCCCAGGTTCCAAGAGAGGATGTCCTTGACCATGACCCCATAGTGAGTAGAGGAGGAGCTAAATAAGGGCTTTTCCCACTGCTCCGCCCAGAAGGTGGTCCTATGATGGTCCACCCCAGAAGATTGCAGTGGCAGGCAGATTACTGGTTCTCCAATGTGTCCACGCCCTAACTCCTGGATCCTCTGAATATGTTAGTTTACGTGGTAGAAAGGGCTTTGCAGATGTGACTAAGGTTAAGGACTTTGAGATAGGGAGGTTATCCTGGACAGTCTCAGTGGACCAATCTAATCACATGAGTCCTAAGAAGTGGAGGGGAGGAAGAAAAGTGGGCCAGAAAGATACAACCACAGAAGAAGAGGCAGGAGATATTCCATGTGAGAAAGGGTTTGAACCACCCTTGCTGGCTTCGAAGGTAGAGGAAGGGGACAGAGCTGAGAAATGCAGACAGCTCTTAGCAGCTGGGAACAGCCCTCAGCCTCCAGCCAGCAAGGAGATGGGGAATTCAGTCCTACAACTACGAGCAACTTTATTCTGCCAGCAACCCAAATGAGTATGGGAGCGAATCCTTTTCTACAGCCTCCAGAAAGGCCCTGCTGACACCTTGATTTTAGCCCTGTGGGACCCAAGTCTAACTTTTTTTTTTTGAGATGGAGTCTCACTCTGTCGCCCAGGCTGGAGTGCACTGGTGCGATCATAGCTCACTGCAGCCTCGAACTCCTGGGCTCAAACAATCCTTCTGTCTCAGCCTCCTAGAGTGCTGGCATTACAGGCGTGAGTCACTGTGGCCTGACATCTGAACTATAGAACTTTAAGATAATAAATTGTGTTGTTTAAGCCACTAAATTGGTGGTAATTTGTTTCAGTAGCAATAGAAAGCTAATACAAACGTGATGGTGACAGACTCCTTCCTCTTTCTGAATATTCTGGTGCATAGCAACTGATGTCATAGAAAAGATTCTAGAAGAGCAGGTCATGCAGAGGGACCCTTGGGTGAAGGCAAACAGGTTATTGAGGAAGTGGCATCTGAAAACTCCAGCAACTTTCCTGCAGCAGACGTCAAGGCTGTGGCAGTGGCTGCTCTCCTGCTCCCCTCTGGAAGGCACTGAGGGCCTGCAGGGGACTGGCAGATTGGCAAGTGGGTATGTGGTGGACAGGGGCCAGGGTGGGCGGGACTGTACCCGACTGCAAAAGATGCTTATCAGAAATTTCACTTAGTGTTCCTCCGATGGCAGTTCTGCTGGGAAGAGTAGTTTTTGTTCATTTGTTCATTTAACAAAGGTCCCTTAAGCACGTACTGTGCACCGGATTTGTTCTAAGTTCTGAGGATAAAGCAGAGAACAAAACGGACCAGGATTCTGCATTCCTCATGCTTATGCTCCGGTAGGGGAGACAGAAAATCAGCAAGTGAACAAATAAACGAACAAGGGAATTGCTGATACTGACTTACGTTACGAAGAAAATAAGAATAATCTTCTGTGAGGGGGCAGCGATCAAAGAATCTTCTTTGAGGTAGTGAGCTCGTCTGAGCTGAGGTCATGACAAGAGGGAGCAAACTATGTGATGGTCAGGGCGGTCGTGTTCCAGGCAGGAGGAATGGCTGGTGCAAAGGGCCTGTGGCATATTCAAGAAAAAGAAATATGCAAGGTGGCTGTGGCAGGGTGAAAGTGAACGAAGGAGAGAGTGGCGCGGACTCAGCCTGGAGAGGTGCTCAGCGGCTGTGTCACGGGGGTCTTGTCAGCCAGGTGGAGGAGTTGGGATCTTATTTATCATGCGAGGGGAATCCATTGCAGGTGAGTGATGTACTGGATATAAGCTTTTGAAAAGGCCCTTCTAGCTGCCGTGTGGAGATTAGATTTAGGGGAATATGTCAAAGGGGAGTACAGTTAGGAAACCTCTATCGTGGTCAGAGATCCTGGTGGTTTGGACTAGGATGATGGCAGAAGAGATGGAGGGAGGTGGGTAGGTTTTGGAAGAACAGCAGACATCACTCCCTGCTGAACTGGCTGCTGGAGAGGAGGGAAGGTGAGAGGACTCAGCATGCATTTTATGAGTTGAGATAGGGCCTGAAAATATTGTTTGATCTGTTGAAATGAAAACATGGACTTTCCCCATATGCACTGAAATTCAGTTCTTAAGCTAAGGGTGTGGAGTGCAACCGGAGCTCATCAAAGCAAGTATCCACAGGAGACCTAGTGCTTTGCACATTTAACTCATTTGCTCTTCAAATCAACACAATTAGTACTATTTGAATCTCTGCTAGAGATGAAGAAACTGAGGCACAGAGAGGTTGAATAACTTGTGTAAGATCTCTGCTGGGATCACTGATATCCCGGCCGTAGAGGGATAAAGCTGGGATTTGGACCCAGGCAATCTGGTTCCCAAGTCTGAGCTCTTATACACTCGGCCCTGCTAGATACTGCACTTGGCGTGATGGTCACGTCTGCAACTATGCTTATTTCCGACCTTTGCTCAAGTTAGACATTTTGTCTAGGTCATTGGTTCTTAAGAGGGGGCAATTTTGTCTTGTATGGGACATTTTTGTTTGTCACAACTGTGGAGGCAGAGCTACTGGCATCTAGAGACCAGGTATGTTCCTAAACAATTCCGATGCACAGGACAGTCCCCAGAGCAAAGAATTTTCCAGCCCAAGTGCCAAGATGAAGAACTCCTGGTGTGGGTGAGTATAGCCTAGAGGATACACGTACGCTGGTGAATGGTGACAGACAGGAAGGTGCAATTGACTCTCCAGTTGCTATATACTCATGGAGTGTTCGGGGCCATAGTAAGTAAGTTAGATGTCCTAACTTACGACTGTGTCAACGTGAAATGAGGGAGATACAAACCAACAAGAAGCCAATGAGTTTTGCTGGAGGGAGAGAAGCGGTGGTGGAGAGGGGGGAATTCAAGAGTGCAGTTTCCCTGGAAAACAGGGGAAGAGGCGGGGCCTCAGGTATCCCAGGTTTGCAGTGACATGGAGCAGAGAATTAGGATGGGAAGAGATATCATGGTTATGCCAAGTGAGACTCCCATTTTCCTGAACATGCTCTATTGCACACCCCTCCCCCACAGTGCCCTTCTCTTCCCTCAGAGGACCAGTGTCCCTGTGATCTTGGTGGGAATCATCTGTGACTCCGCCCACTCACCTGGCCACCATCGCCCTGTGCTGCCCAGCACCTGGAGAAGATGAAGGCGTCTGTGGTTCTCTCCCTCATTGGCTGCCTGGTGGTTCCAAGTGGTGCTCGTGTCTTGGGGCGTTGCACAGTGGCTAAGAAGCTCCACCAAGGCGGCCTGAATTATTTTGAGGGCTACAGCCTTGAAAACTGTGAGTAGGCCCTCTCAGCATGCCCCCACTGGCCTCCTTGCCCTCCCTCTCCGGCCCAGGCACCCCCAACTCCAGCTCACCTCAGAGCCACACACCTCCTGTTCCTTCTTAGGGGTGTGCCTGGCTTATTTTGAGAGCAAGTTCAACCCCACGGCCATCTACGAGAACACACATGAAGGCTACACTGGCTTCGGCCTCTTTCAGATCCGTAGCAATGACTGGTGTGGCCACGGCAAGAACCGCTGCAGCATGGAATGTTCTGGTATGTCCCCTCCTTCCATCCCATGCTGGGGCACTGGAGGCTGTGGCGCTGTGGTCACAAGTCTGCCTTCTTAATAGCCAGAGTTTATGAGTTGGCAAGAGGCAGGAGGAGGGCCTGGCAGGAGCTGGACTAAGCTGTATCCAGGGAGGGGGTCCCAGGGGGGCTGAGCATGGCACTGCCAGGGTGGACAGTGAGAAAGGGCTGTGGCAAGCCAGGTACACAAGTGATGGAGACCCATGTCCAGATGGGCAGAGAAGGTGCTGGGATGTTGAGAGAGGCTGCAGGCATCAGATCTGTCTCAGCCTGAAGGGTGGGCCTGATTTCACCCATGCTTAGCCACCACTCCCTTCTGCAAGGGGGCAGATGCTGTCACTTGGAAAGGCAGAGTGGTCACTAGGAGGAGACAGGAACTGGCCATCCTAGGGAGAGCTTGCCTACTGCTCTTAGGGGTCCCAAGTACCTGTGGTCTAGAGGAGGTTGTTTTCCAGGATTCACTCATTCCATGAGCATTTATCAAGCGCCCACTAAGTGCCAGGCTTTATGGAGTTGTCAATCTAGTGCCTGTTAACTGCCAAGTGCTCTTCTAAGCCCTTCACAGATATTAACTCATCTAATGTTCATGATGACCCTCATGAGGTGGGTACTGTTATTATCCTCATTTTCTAAATGGGGAAACTGAGGCCCTGAGAGGGTAAGTACATGCCAAGTCCACACAGCTGGTGAGTGGTAGAGCTCAGAGGCAAACCCAAGCAGTGTGGCTCCCAGGTTGGGCTAAACCAAGAGGCTGCACAGGCGGGCCAAGCCTTTCTGATGCCGGAGGCTCTATTTCCACAGAAGGGGGACCTAAGCACCCCAGCAGCCTCAGGGCCTTCCTAATGAGCAATCCTCCCTTCTCCTTGATGGGTGAGAACCATTCTAGAGCCTGCGGCTTCTGAGGTGGGTCTTTAGGAGACAGAGTGGAGAGGGTGAGGTGAAGGCTTGCAGCCTTCTCATGTGGCCTGGGAACCACCTGCCTTGTATTGGGTTCCATGATTGGCCTTGGGAGTCCAGAGAGGAGTAAGAAAGTTCCTGGATTCAAGGAGAGGCAGGGCTGCAAAGTAGGAGGAAAAGGCACAGGAACCTGGCAGGAATCCCAGCTGCTTCCATTAAGAGCTACATGAGCTTGTGCAAGTCACTTCCTGGAGCTTCCCTATCTGTGAAGTGGGGACAATATTAACTAACTCTTAGGGTTGCTGTGAGCATTAAATGGGGTAATGTGTGTAAAAGGTCATGCAGGGCACACAGTGAATTACAACAGTCATAGTCTAGTTGGGCAGACAGTATAATAGTGTACTTTAATCACATTTTAAGTCAATTACATTAATTTAATTTGAATTTAAAGCAAAAGATGAAACATTCATTGTCACCCTGAGCTTCCTGGTAGCCAAGGCAAAAAGAGAAACATAGTAGGCTCATAATTTATATTTCATATGAATACACACACACACGCACATACACACACACACATCTTCAGAATCCAGTGGGAGACACATACAGTTATCTATCTGTAATACAGTTAGTAGTGGGTGTTGTGATGAAAATATGGTGGGCTAGATATCCTGAAAAACTCTCCCACTAGGTAGAGTGTAAAAAAGAAAAGAAAAAGTACCCACGTCTTTTAAAGTACCTGGCTGAGTTGGCAAGAAAGGAAGGGAAATCCCTAGAGGGTAAAAAGGGGAGCGAGAATCCAAATGTGCGTGAGGACTGAAGCAGAATACTGATCATGGGGCGTCAGGGATTCTTTGCAGCCTAGTGCAGAGGTGTAATGGTCACGATGTCGACAGGGCCTCAGCCAGGTGAGGAGGTGCAACGGAGACCTCCACGGAAAGCCGAGACACCAGAGGGCTGCACGGTCAGGGGACAGGGATGAGCTAGAAAATCCCCAAAGTGAAGACATTCCAAATAGAGGGAGAATACAGCCTTCCCTGGGAATTTGCAACCGCAAGCTGATAGGATTCACAAGGAAGCAAGTCACCACGTGGAGGTACTAGACCCTGAGCTAAGTACCGCGGGCAGCTCAGAGGAATTGTATACTTCTCCTGTCAGGCAAAGGGAGGAACAGAAATAGCACAGGCTTCAGGGCCACACTGAATCTTGGTACCACTTCTTACAAGCTATGGGCTTTGAGCCTCAGTTTTCTTATCTGCAAAATGGAGATAATAACAATATCTACCTCATAAGGCTTTTATGAGTTTTCGGTGCACTGTCGTGCATGTCAAGTGTCGAGCACGGTGTCTGGGATACTGCCTGGTTCTCGATGAATACAACTTCCCTCTGTTTGAAGAATTTACAAGGTAGATGAGGATTAGGATATGTGTATGTATATAAGAGATAAGTACTGAATCAAAGTGGCATTTTATTCAGAAGAGGGGAGACAGTGGGCTAGGCGGTCAGTGGCGGACTTAAGGACTGTGCTGCTTGGATGAGCAGATCCAGGCTGGGAGATGAGCATGAACAAAGTCCTGGAGAGGAACTGCCTGTGATCCCTAAGCTGTGGGTGTCGTGGGCAGAGCAGCCACCTTCGGGGTGGGCACCATCTTTGTCTCCTGCCTTTGACGTGTGTCCGACGGGGTTGGAGAGGGAAGCAATGGGAAGTAGGTTTATAGAAGTGGAAAGGCATGTTGGGCACCACTGGACTAAGTCAAGGATTTGGGGTTCTGTGTTACAGGCAACCGGGGGCACTACAGTGACGTTCTAAGGAAAAGCAATCAGACTAGATTAGAGAAAGGAGAGACTAGTGTGGGTAAGAAGGCGGGTAGCATCAGTGGGAGGTCTTGGTTTCCACATTCTGGGGAGGGGATGGGAGGATGAGAGCGTAGACTTGTTGGCTGCTCAGAGGCACTGCTGGGCCTTCGCACGTGCTGTTCCCTGCGCCTGGACAATTTTCCTCCTGTGACTCCCTCAGTCTCCTTTACTTACTCTTTTAGATGTCTCTCTTTGCCCAGTAACCCTTCCCTGGCCCTTCAAGTTTGAATTAGGTGCCCCTACTAACTGCTCCCTCATCAAGCTGCATCCTCCCGTCATCCTAGGTATCCACTGTATTATTTAATATAATTGCCTGTGACTCTGCCCTCTTCCAGACAGTAGGCTTTGTGATGACAGGGACCGATTTCAGGTTTATCATGTCTGCCTTTGTGTCTGCACTGCTTCTTATATTGCTTAGAACAGAATAGTCAATATACACGTATGTCTTAATGGAAACATTGTTATGAGAATTACAAGAAAAAAAATCAATGAATTTGGAAAAAGATGACTATATCTGCTACCTCCTAAGGGTTGTCTGAGAAAAATTTACAGATAGATTTCTTCCTGCAGTTACACAAAGACTCTCTTGTGGGAGCACTCTGTACCTTCTCTGACACCAGGCTAGCTTAGCTGTCACATGGTGGCATGATATACTCCACTTTATTTTCTCCACAGCTTTACTGAACCAGAATTTGCAGAAGACAATTGAATGTGTCAAGATAATTGTAAAAGGGAAAGATGGGATGGGATCATGGTAAGTGGTACATTTTTTTTATATGGCCTGTATCAATGACCTTCTCCCACTGTCTTTACTCTTGATCTTGGTCAAATCTTGGCTGCTGCACAGCTGCAGTCCCAAACTCATGGGCTCCTACTCACCAAGGTAAGTAGCAGAACGCTATTGAGTTCCATGATCCCAGGGTCACGGAAAGACGGAAATCTTTATCAGACAAATTGTCTTCAGTTGTACTTTTAAAATTTCAAATCTTGTTTAGAGTTATATAGAAAGCCGGAATAAACTTCCTTGAAACAAATTTCTGTGTTTATTGTAATAATATCTGTATTTTTTGTAATAATTTCTGATTATTTCTTTCATGTAAATTCTTACAAAGTTTTTGAATACTTTTAAGCTTATTGACACGTATAGTGAAATGACTCTCCAGCAAGCTTGTACCAATTTCTATTTATTTTTTTCTTTTCTTTTCTTGTTTTTTGTTTGTTTGTTTGTTTGTTTTTTGTGACAGCATCTCACCATATTACCCTGGCTAGAGTACAGTGGCATCATCATAGTTCACTGCAACCTCAAACTCCTGGGCTCAAGCGATCCTCCTGTGTCAGCCTTTCAAGTACCTAGGACTACAGGCATGCGCCACCACACCTGGTTAATTTTTCTATTTTTTGTATAGATGGGATCTCGCTCTTGCTCAGGCTGGCCTCAAACTCTTAACCCCAAGCAATCCTCCTGCCTTGGCCTCCCGTAGTCCTAGGATTACAGGCACGAGCCACCATGCCGGGCCCCGATTTCTATTTCTATAAAGAGTTTAATAAAATGCCTATTTACTGTAACTTCTTCAATCACAAAACCTTTGCCATTTGAAAGGTGAACAATAATTTTTTCTTCTTTTGCCTTTATACTATCCCATTAGGGTATTTTCCCCTATTTTGTTATATATTGATATTCTCTTATGACTTTTTTTCCTGTCCCTGTCCTTTGCCTATTTTTTTATTCAAGTCATCATATTGATTTGAAACAGCTCTTTATATATCAGCTATATAAACTGATTATTGTATAATTTCCATACAAAATAACTGCAACTCTGATTTCTTCTTTAGTCAGATATTTTAGGAAAGTCTTCAAAAATTTACAAGTGGGCCTGTGTCTGACTTCTTTCACTCAACATTATATTTGTTCATGTTATTGTATGTAGTTGTAATTCATTCACTCTCATTGCTGTATAGTATTCTATTGTATGAATACACCACACTTATTTATCCACTCTTTTATCAGTGGGCATTCAAGTAGTTTCTACTTTTTTAGTGCTGCCATGAACATTCTATACTTTTGGTGAATATATAAATGGTTTTCCACTGATTATACTGAGGAATAAAATTGCTGGCCATAGGATATATGTATTTTCAGATTTCATATAAAGATTTTTTATCAGTTTATACTCTTGTCAGCAGTTATGGGTTTTAGTTGTTCCCCACTCTCAACAATGCTTGGCATTTTCTAGTTTATGCTTATGACTGTGTAGGGTATTGCATCATGGTTTTACTTTGCATGTCCCTGATGACTAATGGGTTGAGCACCTTTTCAAATGTTTATTGGCCATTTAGATATCCTTTTTGTGAAATGCCTGTTCAAATCTTTTGTCAAATTTTCTTTTGTGCTGTCTTTTTCTTATTAATTTGTAAGAGATATTTACATATTCTGGATAAATGTTTTTTGTTAGGTACATGTATTGCAAATATCTTTCATTCTGTGGGTTACCTCTTCATCTTTTTAATGGTGTCTTGATAAACAGAAGGTGTTAGTCTTAATATAGTCTAATTTATTACTACATGCCATTTATGGTTATCTTTAATAAATATTTGCCTAGTCCTTGGTCATGAGGATATTATTCTTTTTTCCTAAAAGTTTTATGGTTCTACCTTTCATATTTGGCTCTACAACACCTTTTTCTTGCCTTATTGCATTGGCTAGGATTGCCAGTAAATGTTTAGTAGAAGTGATGACAGTGGCATCCTTGTCTCATTCCTAATTGCACAGGTAAGAAATTCAATATTTTATCATTACATGTGATGTTTTCTTCAAGTTTTCTGAGATACTCTTAATCAGATTAAGAATGTTTCTTTCCATTTCTAGTTTGTGAAAGGTTTTCAAATCATGAATTGGGTGTTTAATTTTGGTTTCTATATTTTTAGTGTTTTGTTTTTGTTTTTGTTTTTTGCAATTCTGTGTTAGCTTATCCAACTTCCTTTTAAAATTCAAACTGTTGTCTTTTTAAATCTCTCTTCTCTCCCATGGCTTTATCCAGAGGTCATGTCTAGTTATATCTTATTGAGGATATGAATTTTATGAAACTTACTTCTGGATTCTGTAATATATTATTTTCAGAAGAATGTTTCTCTAAATTTTATTATGATGCCCCTTTTTATTCTTGTGATATTTCTTCACAGGTGCTATGCTAGTTTTATTCTCTTTACCATTCTTTGAATAAGGACAGATTTACCCGTATTTGGTATTTGCCAAATAGACAGGTTGCAACAGGCTTTTTCTTGTCTCTGCTCCCTGTTACTTGGGTGATAGCCAAATCCTTCTCTCCACCTCCATCTGGGGGTGGATTGGTGGGCACATCTCTTGGCCCAATTTCCAGTTTGGAGATTTTCCTGGTGTGAGTGTCTGGCTCTTTCTAATAGGCTGAACCAATAGAGTGCATGAAAACCCTCCATTTTCAGCATGTACTGCTATGACCTCGAACTATGTCATTTATCATGGCAGCCCTGCACTACCCAGGGGACATTTACCACTGCAAATGTACACCTTTCCCTGCCTTTTTTCTCCATATCCCACATCTCATGATAGCCTGCCTGGGTGATTCTGGGCATCATAGTACCCGGTTAGATCTATAAACAGTGCCATAATTCCTTAGTTCTGATGGTACCATTTTTCATATCTTAATATTTCTGGAATTAGTTTTTACTTTGCAATCAATGTATCCTCTCCAAAGGTTGTTATTAAATCATTGACGAATCATAAAATAGAAGATATCTTACAGTAGAGAAAATCCTTTAATGATAGCTACAATCTCTTGACTGCTTTAGTGTATAGACTTTGTATGTTTACATACACATCATCACTTAATCCTCACAAACCCCTCTGTATTGAGTATTCTTATCTTCATTTTTAAAGTGAGGAAACTGAGGCACAGAGAATAACTTACCCATGGCCACAGCAGTAGGATCAATCCTGGGTCTGTGCTATTCTAAGCCTCAGCTATTGCCAGGATACTCAAAGAGATGAGGGTGGTTGTCACAGAGAATCTATGCTCTGGTTGTATAGAAAGCAACCAAAGGGCAGCTGTTCAGAACTCAGGGTTTCTGAGCAGGGTCAGACAGTGGGAGGGAGGGACCTGCAGGTGGACTTATTTCATGGGGGAAAGCCTACGTGGTGTTCCCTACCATGACCCATGAGCCGTCCAGGCAGTGGAGAACCTGTCCAGAATTTGGCACAGGAGGTGTGTCTTTCTCAGACGTCAGGCCTTTTTGTTGTTGCTTTTTTTCTCTTTCTGCCTCTTTAAGGTATTTTGGAACTAAATTCAGAGATTGTTATTCTTGCCTCTGTATCTCCATCATCTGGCTCTGTGACTGGCACATAATGGTTGCCCCCTAAATGTTTGTTGAAAAGGTAACGCTGCATTTGGGGCCATTACCCAGAACCATTCATAACATTTTTACTTTTTTAAATTTATTATTTTTAAAATGAAAAGTAAACTTTTTCCTCTTAGCAGCCTCCAGAAGGAGGTTAATATATCTTGTAAATCAGAGAAAAACGTATGCACAAATATTTTTAAACACATTTGGAATCCCAGTGTTAACACTGACCTGCATGTTGATTTTTTTCTTATTAATAGAGCTCATGAATCTTGGCTACTGAGAGGTCTACTTTAAGGTCTCTGCAATCTCTGTAACAGCTGTTTAGTGTACCCCACTGTATAGATGCTGCAGGTAATTTATCTGCCAGTCCCCTACTGTTGAACATTTAGGTTGTTTCCATTTTTGTTGCTGCTGCTGCTGCTGTTTCAAAATTCTATCGTAAGTGTCTTGCTTTTGGAACTTTTATGTTCCTTCAAGCTTATCCTTAGGGAAATCCTTTGAAGGGGATTTGTTGGGACTAGTCAGTGCATTTAGGGTAGTTGCTAAATTGTCATTGGGAGAAGGGGCACCTGCAGCCACACTGCATGAAAGGGCCTGTCCCTCAGCTCATCAGCCTGGGGTTTTAAAAATTTATGCAGTTTTGGGAAATTGAGAGATAGAAAATGATATTCTGTTTTGCTTAAATTACAAAAGAAGTTGAGCATCTTTTCATGTGATTATTGGCCATTTTTCTGGAAACTGCTTACTCATTCTTAGCCCATTTTTCTATTAAATTGATAGTTCTTTTCTTCTTATTGATCCTTTGTAAAATAGGTTTATTAGAACTTTGGTCATCATATCTGCGTGAACTATTTTTTCAGGTTTCTTATTTGTATTTTGACTTTTTGTTAATAGTATTTTCATCCTGCAAGAGTTTTACAGTTGCACAGAATCAGATTCCTTGGTCTTTTCTTTTATGGCTTCTGGGTTTATATGAAATCTCCTTCTTAGAAAGGTTTTTCATACTCCAAGATTGTAAAGAAGTTGAGCCGTGTTTTCCTCTGTATTAGCACAGGGTTGATACAAAATAAGTCCTATATTAAATTTTTGATAAATAAAACACAAAATTTTTATGATTTCATGTTTTTATGATTAAAATTTTGGCCCTCTTGGAATTTATTTTGATGTAAAAAGTGGGCTAGGGATCCAGCTTTATATTTTTCAAATGGCTTGTCATTGGTCTCAGTACCACTTGATCATTAACCTATTTTCACCGCTAATTTAACAGATCATATTTTAAAATAAAAGTCCCTTATTAATGTTAACTGTTTTCGGAGTGTTTGAAATACATTTCGTACGTGATCTTGACTTCCCAATTAATTTGGAAGCTGGTTTGGCCCTCTAGGGTAAGCACTAATGAGCTACCGTCAGCCTTGCTGTATGGCTCTAAGTAGAGAGATGTGAAGCCAGGCTGATCAGGGCCTTCATACCCGCCCAGGTTCCCAGTGCAGTGAGCTAATAATTATTAAGCCAATGGGCAGCCACATCTTCTCCAAAGCTCAGATGGGGCAGCTCTGCTGGGTTGGGACACAAGGGAAAGAAGAAGACCAAGACCTTGGAAGCCCCCAGGAGTCCCTTCTGCAATGTCTGCCCTGGGGCCACGCAGAGCCTTGGGATTTCTGAAAATGCCATACTTTTATACGTAGTTTCCCTGCCGCTGTATAGCTATGAGGGGCCAGTTTCCACTACGGGACCCCCTACCCTGGCAGGCCCAGGGAAGCCCGCGCAGCTGAGGGGTGGGGCTGAGTAGACAGGATTTCTGGTGGCCCACAGGGGCTGGTGCCTCCCCCAGCCTGTCAGTAGCCAGGGGAGAACCTGAGGGGTGGGTGCTGGGCACCAGGAGAAAAGGTTAGACAAACTCAGTCCTGCTGAGCCAGGCCGGGTGGAGGGAGGAGTTGGAAGGAGTTTTGGAAAGTGAGGAGTGAAGCAGGCACACGGAAAGGTGAAGGTGGCCCTGGCCTGGGGGGATCAGGGTTCTGATCTTAGCCCTCGGGTCTGCCAAGGACTCACCACGTGACCTTGGGCAAGTATCAGAACATCTCCCAAGCTCACTTTTGGAGAAGCTAATGATAATTCCCTTGCAGCGCCGGGGGAGAATTTCACTGTTCACAGCTCAGCCTCCCCGTCTCACCGTGCAGGGTGTACGGAATGGCGTGGCGGTGCTGTGGGCAGCCGGATGGGGGAAGCAATGGCCTTCATTCCAGGATGTGGGGACACGGCCCTGGAGGTGTGCAAAAGCCTTCAGAGTCGTGCCCACAGCAGGGGTGACAAACTCAGTGGCTCCAGGGGCCTGGCCGGCAGTGTAAACGCCTGGGCTGGGCTGTGGAGCCCTGGAGGTCCCGAGTTCTGGCTTTAAGGAGCCCCTCCCGTTCACTCTCCCTGCCTTCCTCTCCGCAGGCCCACCTGGTCCCGGTTCTGCCAGTACTCGGACACCCTGGCGCGCTGGCTAGACGGCTGCAAGCTGTAGCCACCTGAGTGATCCCCCTCACACTCACCAGTTGCGTCTTAGGAATGAAGATGCTTTTCTGTTTGCTGCTTCACTCAATCCTGTTGATTATCTCACCGCTTGACAGCTCCAGATGGAAAAGGACAAAAGTTTGCTTCATGTGATGCAGGATGCAGAATAAACCAAGTTAGTTACTCAACCTGGGCCAAAGGTCTCTGCGTGTATTATTATATTACAGTTGTTACTATGATCACCGTTATTTACCATTATTATGATTCATTATTATTTAATCTCAGATGGACGATTTGAAGGTAGGGAACTATCTGGAAAATGACACATGTCCATGAACGTCAATATTAAATAGGGAGAGGAAGGAAAGATACCGTGGAAGCAAAGAGTCGAAGAAGAGAGGAAGTGAGGCGGGTCCAAGCAGGGCCACCAGTGCCAGTGTGTTCCACGTTGGGACACTCAGGGGGATGCAAGGAGATCACAGAATCCTCTTCAAACTTCTGTGGAGAAAATCAAGAGAGAGTTGCTCTTTGCTTATGGGAAGTTAAATAACACATACACTAGAGATATTCCGAAAATACAGATATGTTAAAAAGGAACAGAACCCTCCTATGGTCTCAGTACCCAAAGACAATTGCTGCTTTATTTTGGTTGGATTTCCTTCTGGTCTTTTCTCTGGATAGTGTTTTTATTCTTTTTCAACAATGCTATGATAATACTGCAGATAGAGAGTTTTGTGCCTGAATTTTTAGAAAGAAGGTAAACAAATATGGCAATAAACATTTCCCCTGCATGTTTTCTGATTTTAAGCAGCAAGTGGTGTGTTTCAGGAGTTCAGTGGCTTACAGACTCCTTGCATGGGATGGAGCAGCAGGGGTGAGCCTGGGCTTCCGGGAGACACCTGCCCGAGACCTGGCAGCTGCGGCAGCAGCATCAGTGTCTGCTCATCAGGTCAGGTCACCTGTGGGGACCACACCATATGGGGTTTGGAAAACATAGCCCTTAACCTTTCAGCTCTTTACAGGAAGTAAAGAACTGAGGTGGTATCGAGAGAAGCTGTTAGCAGCATCTGCTTCAACGTGGTGTTGTAGATTGTTCAAAACAAAACTTTAGTGCCAGTTAATATTCCAGTGTATGAATGTACCATATTTTATTTCACTTTTCCCTAGTGTTAGAATTTTAGGTATTGCCATTTTTTTTTTCTGAGACAGAGTGTCACTCTGTTGCCCAGGCTAGAGTGCCATGGCATCAGCCTAGCTCACAGCAACCTCAAACTCCTGGGCTCAAGCGATCCTTCTGCCTCAGCCTCCGGAGTAGCTGGGACTACAGGCATGTGCCACCATGCCCAGATAATTTTTTACATATATATTCTTAGTTGTCCAACTAATTTCTTTCTACTTTTTTTAGTAGAGATGGGGTCTCGCTCTTGCTCAGGCTGGTCTCGAAATTCTGAGCTCAAACTATCTGCCCGCCTTGGCCTCCCAGAGTGCTAGGATTACAGGCGTGAGCCACCACACCCGGCCAGGTGTTGCCATTTTTAAAACCGTATAAAGAATGCTGTAGTGCCTGTGTTGGGCGGCCCCTTTTAAATTTTTTTATGTTTAAAAAATTACACAAGCAACTTGTAATTAATGAAGAAAACTTGGAGACTATAGATAGTCATAGGAAAGGAAATTTCAAATACCCATCATGTCCCCACTGGAAATGGAAGTTTGCATCATTGTTACGTAGCTAAAGTTGAGACTGACTTAGGGATGGCTAGTGTTCAACTTTGCTGTGTATCCTTCCCTACGTTATTGTGTGTGTGTGTGTGTATGTGTGTGTATTTTTCCCCCTTACAAACATGGACCACTACTAAATATACAATTTTCTACCTTGCTTTCTTTACTCAATATTTTGTGGTCTAATGTTTCCAGGTCTATGCCAGGGATCCCAGCACCATTTTTAATGACCACACAGAATCCCATTATATGGACAAGCTATAATGTGTATAAACCTTTATTGTTTTAAATCTAGAAAAAATTTAAGCAAGTTAGGTGCACAGGGGCCACCTTAAAGGCAGGCAGAGCTTAAGCAAATCAGCCCTTCTTTTTGTTTGTGCCTTGGTCACTTTCAGGCAGGACAAGACATGGCTCTGTAAGTTAGAATTTCAGGGGCAGAACTTTTGCTCAAGTTCAGGAATGATTGACCCGCTTAACTAAATGATTTTGTGTGGTTTTCCCTCCTCTCCAGAGAAATGGGTATTTGATGTTTCCCTACCACACAGCACGAATCAGACGGTAAAATTCCTGCTAGCAGCGGCACTTTCTGTTCAGATCAATGAGAAGCTTTTGAGACCCTGAGAGCAAGTTTTTATTGAGCTGGGAACCCCACACTGTTTCCAAGGGTGGGTTCAAGAGCGCTAACGCACATGACCTCAACCCAGAATTAATGACAACCTGCAATTGATTAAAGCACTATCTCCTCAAGTACCAAACCCAGCGTGCTGCTGCCTCCTTCCAGCCCATTACTTCCACTGCAGCTCATTGTCCTCTAATGACCACTGGGTCAACACGGGCATGAGGCGTGAGGACAAAGCAAATGTTAGTGTATTGATTGGAACAGCCTCTCCAGGGTCTCCCAACATCAACTCCTGGCTTGGGGCACTCAAGCCCACTGATACTGGTTGGGCATTACAATGAGCATTCATTCTGGGGCCAGATCTCCCTGTCTGGTGCACAGAATGATCAAAGCTGGATTACGAAATCTCAACAATACAATCCCTGTTATTCTTACTTCTATGACCAGCACCTACCACATCAACCCTAATTTTATAAACATTGCACAAAGACCTTCGCATACAATGTTCCCAAACTTTGGAAAGCCTTATTAGGTAGGAATGAATTATAACTATATCACAGGTGGGATAACTGATGCTTGGAGGAATTACCAAAGTGAAGATGGGGTGGTGTCTCCTCAAAACCCATGGCTCTCACACATAACCCCCTCCAAACCCTGGTACTGTATTGGTATTAATTTTCCATTCCATTCATTAGCTAGAAAATTGGATCTCCAGCTTTTCAATTAAGATGTTGCATTGAAGAGGTGTTAGGCAATTAGCATAAAACATTGGGTCATTGTCATGGTGCCCAGTCCAAAGGCTGGGAAATTGAGGGAACTTTCTCAACAGTGTGGTGGTCTGCAGCATTTGAAACTTCTGCCATGATAAAATGCACCTGTTAAAATGCTGTTTCCTGGGCCATTCCCCAGGCCAACTGAATCCATGTCTTCAGGTGTGTGGCCCAGAAATCT
This sequence comes from Lepilemur ruficaudatus, assembly GCA_963574885.1. Taxonomy (NCBI): domain Eukaryota; kingdom Metazoa; phylum Chordata; class Mammalia; order Primates; family Lepilemuridae; genus Lepilemur; species Lepilemur ruficaudatus. Next base: position 40,784 of record CAUYRT010094238.1, on the reverse strand, counting down.
GTATTTTAAAAGCGTGTCCAGATAAATCTGACCTTGAGGAAATCGGGGAGAAACTGATTAGTGCAAAGAACACAGGGCCGGGAAGAGTCAGAAGCCATAGGGACCATACCTGGCTCTGCTACTTACAGTTGAACCATTTCACTCCCTGAGCCCCATTTTTCCTGTCTGCAGACTGAAGTGGATGACGCTGGCTGGGCCGGCCACACAGCGGTGGTGTTGCAGGGGTGGCAGTGAGGCCATGGGGCTTCTGGTTCCCGGGCCCTCCAGCACCACACTAACTTGATGAGTAAAAACTCTGCTACAGATCTGCCATCAGGAGGGCCCGGAGTGGGGTATGTGTGTGTGTGGCCATTGCTGCCTGGTGCCATGTGTATACTGCAGTGTAGCCTGGCCAAGTCAGTTACTGGAATAAGAAGATTGTACCTCACTCACTCTCAATGCACTGCTTTCCAGAACTCTCCATTCAGTGGCACTGGTCCCTATGTGCTTCTGGAGCTGGAGGCAAGCCAGTTGCCCCCACTCCTCATTGCTGCCTCCTCCTTCCTCCCTAAAGTTCTGGGGAGCTCCTTTGAGGCAGGTGCTCCTCCTCCACTCTCCTGTCCCTGCCCCTCATTCGCTGACTGGCTCCTGATGCACTGTTTTCCAGAGTCATCTCTCCTGGTGGCTTCAGTGTTTTGGGAATGAGCCACCAGCACCCTGGCATCTCAGTTCCTTGAGGTCATCACCTGAAAAGACCTTGTCCTCCACCTTCCTTCAGCTACCACTGTGATGGCCACACCTTAGCCTTGTCATTACTGGTAGCTCCACCACCTTAAAAATCTCAATTCTAAGACCCCATTCTTTGATCACCACCTTGCATCTTTTCATTGCATGCCCCGAACTGGTCTGATGCCAACAATTCTTCAACTCCACTGGGGTCTCTCAGGGTTGACCCTATCACCCTTGCACCATCCCTCACCTCCCTCACGTCCTTACTTCTCTCTTGCCCTGGCTTAGATCCCAGAGCTGCCACAACAATGATGTCATGTGTGCGCCCTCATCCCCCGGCCCCGCTCTCCTCTTTCTGACATACTCACGTGGCCACCCCATCCCAGTTAAACCCAGCTCTCTGCCTACCCTGCATTTGCACCCAAGTGGCTGTACGTATTTAGAGAAGGAAAAAACCCCACCAAACTGTGTTGACTGGTGTCACTTTGAATTCTTGACAGCCATCATCAAGTGGGCTTTTATATTTCCAATCTCTTAGGTGACTGTTTCACACTCAATCCTCTCTCTTTAAATCTCGAACACCTCCGTCCTCACCCACCCTCTTAGCTGCTATTTCCTCTTCCACTGAGGAAATAGAAGCATCAGATAAGACCATCTGCAGCCCCGTGCCCACCTCTGCCCACTTTGCCCCTGCTGTCATGGATGAACTGTGGATGCTCCTGGCCGCCAGCCTCTCCACCTGCTGCCTGGATCTCACCCCACTGCCCCCTTGTCTCACTTTACAAGAGACAAGTGATAATGTGCTGTCACTTTCCCCTCCTGCTCCATTGCTTACACCATCATTACAACTTACTGTAATCTCTCCCAGCCTCTGATCTCCTGCCATTTCCTCAGAAGATTCCTCAGAACAATTGTCCACGCTCCCTCTCTTCTCTGAATCCTTCCCATTCTCTCTTGAATCCACTTCACTGGAAGCGTGTTTGTTACAGTCACCAGTGATTTCGTATCACCAGATCTTATGATCAGTTCTCAGTCTACATCCCAGCAGCACTTGAGGCGGTTGATCCTCCCTCCTCCTCAAAACACTTAACTCACTGTCTTTCGGGGCACCACACGTTGTCCCACCTCACTGGCCATTGTGCCTTCACCTCCTCTGTTGGTGTCCCCTCTTCTTCCTGGTCAATGTTGGAGGGATCCAGGCTCCGTCCTTAGACCTCTTTTCTGTTTTCATCTACACCCATACTTTAAAGTAATATCGGTATGTTTAAGACATCCAAATACACACACACACATATATATATTTATTCCCCAATATTTCCCTCGAACTCCAAACTCACATGCAAAAATGCCTGTTTCACATTTCACTTGACTGTTGATTAGACATCTGTACAGATGGTACAGCAGCAGCAGAAAATGGATATGCATTGAAAGGAGCCCGGAGACCTCAGGCACAGACTTCTTTGTCCTCACATTGCTGGGTCACACAAGACACGCATTATCTCCAAGTCTTACACCACCCTTGGTGTGCATGGAAGCACCTTGGTACCAGAAAACCTGGTCGTGGTGGGGATGTCTTCCACCGAGCTGGTCACGTAAGCATGCACTAGCTGCATGACCAGCTTCAACCACTGAAACCCCCTTTCCAGGCTCTACCAAAACCAGATGCAAACTGTCAGTCTGATTATCTTCCTAAATAATGCTGACAGGCTGCTTCATCTTGTTCCAAAATAACTCACTGACCTAAGGGTACATCTAAGGGTAGAACATCACTTTTCTTTAGTTAACACATCCCATAGTATTGGCCTCAGGGGTCATTTGCTCTACAGATAGGCATGTACTCAATATAGACCATTTATAATTAACTCATGCTATGCAGATGCCACAATAAGCAATGTGGCACTCTGTGGGCCCATGGATGGGGTGGGGGTGCTGGTAGAAGCATTGCGGGGAGGCAGGGAGGCAGGGAGGGCTGGCGAACATTTCCATGACTATAGACACAGCTGCTCCTGCCAGGACAAAAGGGGTCCAGTGCAGTTCTCCTACCAAACAGTGTCCAGCTAGTGCCTCTGGGGAATGGTGTCCTATCGGGGGCATCAGTGGTCTGTGCTATTGGTAGGTTGGACAGGTCAATTTTGGCAAAGAGAAATCCATGTTGATGAGGACATGCGTGAATTTCAACCTTGCCGCCATAGCCACTTTGCTCATCAGGTATGGCTGTGGAAAGAGGCTGCTGACACTCACAACTCGTCTTGTCCACTGGATTACTGGAAGCCTCACCTGCTGCTGTGGGTGCCCTATAGTGAGCATTCACACAGGATGCAGATGTCCTCACACTCTGTCCCCATTCCGTGAGGGCTATCTGCAAATCCATTCCCCAGCCCTTAATGGTCCCCAATCTTCCAGTCTTGTTCCTTCTAAATCCCTAACCATCCAGCCAAATCCTTAGCCACCTCCTGTAAGTCAGCATATATCTCTGCCTTTGAACATCTTGCTTTCCAGAAAAAGTGAACAACTCACTGTCTTGTTTAAAGTTCTGCCTGTAGGGACAATTTTCCTTCCCTCTGTCCTCTGCACAATGCAATAGCAGTCTGCATCTAGTTGGTGCAGCATCCTGTGTAGATCCATCCATGAATTTGGCCTGAGTTTTTTTTTCCCCCTTGGTCAACATGCCATAAAGAACTCCCCAAGAAGCTGTAGGTGAGGACAGAGGGAGTAGAAAGAGGTATGACAGGGATCTGAGCTACTGCTTAGGCAGCTTTCAGCTTTCAGGACGTGCTTGAGCCCCATTTAGATCTGTCACTTTCACTTGATGAGGGCCTGCTGCTGCACACATAAAGCCACCTTTGTGGCTTGGACAATCAGAGAACATCTAGTTCAAAATGGGCGGTTCAGAGCATATGGTCATTAGGTCTCCTACAGTCAGCTTTCATAGCAAGGCAGGGACAGCTTTTCAAAAGGGAAATCGTTATTAATGTTTCTGGAACAGAGCACAGCTTTGCTTCAAGACCCAGGGGACTCTGCTGTGACTTTCCTGTCAGGGCTTTCCAGAGACTCCATGGAATTAGTTGCTGGCAAAACTTGGCGGAAGAGCTACAGGAGCAAAAGTCAGCCACCTCTAGGGTGCACTGCAGCAGCGGTTCGAGGAGTCAGAAAGTTGCTGATGCTCCCAGGATGTCTGGAACTTGCAGGAAACTGCTGCCAACTTCCCAGCAACTCGGCAGCCTTGAGTGAGGTAAGTGGCAGGGGAAGACATAGCCTGCTGCAGGAACCGTGGCCTTCAAAGTCTAGACGTGTACCAGTTTCTGTCAGATGAAGAATGTCTATTACCTCCCTTCTGCCTTCCAAATCTCTGTGAATATGTCTCAGTGGTGAAGCCCAGACTGCCTCCGGAAACCCGTTGGCACAGGTACCTCTCAGGCCCCAGCTCCCACAACCCAGGAGAGGACATAGAAGCAGGTGTGAGCAGAGCTGAGGGCAATAGACAATACCTTGGCCGTTTGCGCTTGGAAATGAACGAACAATGTGATGGTTTTGCCTAGACGCAATTGTGTGGCTGTCAGTGCCTCAGTAGCCCCAGTAGCCTTCTTGGATAGGCATGTAGAGCCCTCCTGGCTTCCTTACCTCCTCCCCACCCTATCCCCAAATCTCAGTCAGGACAGCTGTCATCACAAAATGTTTTTATTATCTATAAATCATCCATTTTGAGGGCAAATAGAATTTTAAATTTAGGTTTCAAAAACAGCCTCAATAGAACTGGTTGTCATTTTTACAAGATATCCCATCTGGATGTGCACCCATTAAAAATAAGGGCTCACATAACGAGCTTAGCAATTCTGAATACTTTTTCAGTGAATGTCTCAAAATTTTGCTGGTGTCAGTTTATATCCAGGTCCCTTGGATGCCACCTCTCTTGTGAGGAGGGTCTCAAGAAGTATTAAGCTCTGCTGGCATTCAGAACTCATGAGTTCTGAGGGGTCTCTCTGCACATCTCACCAGCTTCCTGAGATAGCTGATGCATTACGAATCACGACTGGGGAAACTGAGCTCCCGCATAACCCTCAAGCCTGGTGGAAGGAGCACGGCTTGACTCATCAGCCTGATCTGCGCCTGTGCTGCTGCTCTCCAGCCACGAGTGTTCACCCAGGTCGCCTGTCTCCTGGGAGCTTTGCTTTTGTTGTTATTTGTTGTTGTTTCCGCTTTTAAGATTAGGATGAAGTCCAGGTTTACATGATTACTGGAGGCTGTAGAAGTGTCTGATGCACTTGGGCAGGGGACTCCAGAAATATTCTTTACTTGCATAGGTGGGTGGGGGATGTTTGTAACACCCCCCCAAGCATTTCGCTCTGTGCATTGTTTCTTGCATATGCCTCGCTCTTGGATATTTTCTTCCGGCTACCCACTCTCACAAACGAGCTGCAGGGAAGGGAGGCCCACTTTACTGGCCAGGAATGAACAGGAGGAGAGAGGGGCTGTGGGTGAGAATCACTCTCCTGCTCATGGCCCCTGGGGGCTGTGTTTGCCGTGTTTGTTGCTTCCTTGGAACCTGGGAGATGAGGACCCCTTGGCTGACAGGTGGGAAGGGTCTTCCTGGCCCAGCGAGATCAGCCCCAACTATCAGCTGGGGGGATCCTTCCACCTTTAGGTAGAAGGAGGAGGTGGTCAAGACAGAGGCTCAGGGCTGCATGGGAGAGCCAGTGCTGGCTGGAGACAGGAGGACCGAGGAGGGAGGCAGGTGGGCAGGGCATCATTGTTGCCGGGCTATGAGGCAGAGCAGCTGAGCTTGGAAAGCTGGGCAGGTTTCATGTTCCTGATATGTTTTTCTCTTCATTTCTCCTTTCTTCTCTTTGAAAATCTCTCTCCCTATCCCCCCACCCCTACCCCCTACACTTGTCTAAAAGCAAATCAATGGCAGCGGGGGAGTGGGGGGTGAGGGGTGTAGCACCAAGTGAAGATGAAGATGCGCAGGAACAGGGATGCTACACCCCCCTGGGGCTCTCCCTCCACAGCCTTGGGGACTCCAGCAGGATCTGTGTTTTCCCTTCGTGGGAAAGTCAGGCTCTTATAATGAGAGGCAATACATTTTCTATCTTCTTTCCGTCTCTTCTATAGCAGCGGGAACTAACATACAAGAGATTTTCTGTTTGTACGAGGCACATGCTAGGTGGTTTATGCAAGTTATCCCATGAAATCCTTCACTCCAACCTTATGAAGTGGGCATTTGGATTCCAGCTCCACCCTGTCCTGCCCGAAGGCGCAGAACTTCATCTCACCAAGTCTCATTTCCCTCATCTGCAAAATGGGGATAATAATAGATAATAATAATACACCACTGGGTTGTTGTGAAGGTTTAAATGAAATATTGCACAGTATGTGATTATCATCCCCAGATGAAGAAATGAAGAAATAAAATTTGGAATAATTTTGAAATAAAGAAAGAAAAACAAAATATGGAATAAAAGTGAAATAAAGTGGTGGGGATGGAGTAATATTAAGGCATGAGGTGGAGGAATCTCATAGAGAAATAAAATGTGCAAATACAAAGGTGAATTTAAAAAATCCTTTTATTATGGGAAATGTCGAACATGTAAAGACAAAGCACGGTGAACCCCATGTCCCCATTGTTCAGTTTCCTCCATTATCAACTTGTGGCCAACTTTGTTTTTCTAGATCCTGCCCATTTCTTCGATACAGGTTTGAAGCAAATCCAAGCTATCATAGCATTATATCTGTATTTTAATATGTCTGTGAAAAATAAGGACTTAAAAATCCAAACAGAACCGTTATCACATCTAAAAAATTAACAGGAATTTCTTAAAATTAACAAATTTCACTGTTCAAATTTTAAAGAAAAAAATTTAAAAGAGAGAGAATAGTAAAATGCTCTAACTTCTTGTTACTTCTAAAAATCTACTTAAACCATGTGATAGGCAGAATAAGGGTCCCCCCCAAAGATATCCATGCCCTAGTCCCTAAAACCTGTGACCATGTGACCCTACAGGAAAAAGAGGACTTTGAAGGTGTGATTAAGTTAAGGATCTTGAGACAGGGAGATTATCCTGGATTATCCAATTGGGACCAAAGTAATTGCCAAGGTCCTTATGAGAGGGAGGCAGGAGTGAGAGAGTCAGAAATGTGATGACAGAAGCAGAGATCAGAATTACGCAGCCTCTTCCAGCTGGGAAAGGCAAGGAAATATTTCACCCCTAGAACCTGCTGACACACAGCTCTGCTGACACCGTGATTTCAGACTACAGACTTAAGAACTGTAAGATAGTACATTTGTCGTTTTTAAAGTCACTAAGTTTGTAATAATTTGTTACAGCAGCAGTAGAAAATAAATACAATGCTGTATTTTCTTAGTACTTTATAATATTTACTATTTATCAGGTGCTGGATCCTTGACATTATAATCCTTCAAAAGCAGATAGGTGTTGGTATTACCATTTTACAGATGGGGAAACTGAGGCTCGGAGAGTTCTAATAACTTAGAGTCCACACAGCAAGGAAGTGGTGAAGGTAGGATCTGAATACAGGCTCTCTGTAGTCCCCATCACCCCACAGAGCCTCCCATGGTACTGACTGACTTAACAACACTATCTCCTCCTCAAAAGGGGATTCATTTACAGTCATGCGTTGTTGCTTAATGACTGTATGTCCTGAGAAATGCATTGTCAGGCAATTTTGGCATGGTGTGAACATCATAGAGTGCACTTATACAAACCGAGGGGGTACAGCGTACTACACACCTAGGCTAGATGGGGTAGCCTATTGCTCTAGGCTGCAGGCCTGTACAGCATGTGACTGTAATGAAAGCTTAGGCAACTGTAACACAATGGTAAATATTTGTGCATCTAAACACAGGAAAGGTACAGTAAAAATACAGTATTATAAGCTTATGGGACCACCGATGGATGTTGTCTGTCATGGACCAAAATGTCATTATGTGGTACAGGCTGCCTGTTCTTTTTTTTTTTTTTTTTTTTTTTTTTTTTTTTAAAGATTATAACTATTTTAACGGGCTAGAGGGCCGTGGCGTCAGCCTAGCTCACAGCAACCTCAAACTCCTGGGCTCATGCAATCCTCCGGCCTCAGCCTCCTGAGTAGGTGGGACTACAGGTACACCATGAAACCCGGCTAGTTTTTCTATTTTTAGTAGTGACGGGGTCTCGCTCTTGCTCAGGCCGATCTCGAGTTCAAGCAATCCTCCCCCCTCGGCCTCCCGAAATGCTAGGATTACTGGCATAAGCCACCACTCCTGGCCCATGCTGGTTCTTGAAAAGAGACAAAAAGACTGTACAAATCCTAAGAGAGGTCTGATTTAATTAGGTTCATTTGTTAAGTGCTTATTGCAGTGAAAAACATATACATTAATGCAGTTTAATTATTTCTTTTAATTATTAATGTCGCCATCAGTTATAAAAGCTCATAACACAAAGAGCAAAATAAGTTTCATTGTGAAAATCAGCATTCCCTCATTTTTCTCTTTGTTTCCTTTCCTCAGAAAAAAACACGTTCAGTTCTTTTAGCTGATTCTTTCGGTATTTACGTTCAATTCTCTAAAGAATGTGCTATCGTTCTACTTCTCGGTTTGTGTAAAATTGGGGGTTGCCTTGCAGTAGGAAGATGGACGTGCAGCTTTTTGCTCCTTACCCCAGCACACACATGCACCCCGTCCTTCTGATACAGTCCAGTTATCATCTGGGTTCCATCAATGTTCGGCCTTCATCGTGGCTATGACCATTTTCTTCACGGCTGAGCCACAGAGTACTCTGGGATTACCTCTCTCTCCTGAACAGCGGTTTTCCTCTGCAGTGAAGCACTGTTTTTGCTGGTTTGCTTCCTTAATTTCCTGTGTACAAATCATTCATTCAACCCCGAACTTTTCTCCAGTTGCCCAATAATTTAAGGTGTTCAGATTCATTAGGTTTTCTTTTAGTTCATCTTCTCAAAGGAAGAAATCTCCCTCCTGGTGTCTTCTGACTGCTTCAGTCTTCACTGATCTCTTCACCTCATGCACACCTGTCGTTCTGGAATCTTCCTTTATCACCATCACTTTTGCCTCTCTTCTGGGTGAGATTCCTTTTTTACCGGAGCCTATGTCATCCTCTTTTGTGGTTTATACCCTTGTTTTATTGGAGTACATCCTCTACAAGCTTTCTTAGAAAGAGTGCATGGGACTGTTGAAATTTTTTGAGACTTTGAATGTCTGAAATGTCTTTATTCCATCCTGACACTTGGTTGATACTTTGGTTGGGTGTAGATTTCCTGATCAAAATAATTTTTTAAGGATATTCATTATATTGCCCATGATTAGTCTAAAGCCATTTTGACTCTAGTTCTTTGTAAATGACCTATCTTTTCTTTCTGGAAGGTTGTAGGATGTCCTTAACATTTTGAAATTTCACAATGACATGCCTTAATGTGAGGTCTATTTCCTCCAATATAATGGGGTCTTTCAATCTGGAAACTTACGTACTTCATTTCTGGGCAATTGTCTTGAATTATCTTGTAGATAATTTCTTCTTTTCTGATTTCTCTGCTCTCTCTTTCTGGCATTCCTATTATTTATGTCTTCTATTTGTCATTCATTCATTCATTTAATAGTTTCCCTCTATTTTCTATTTCTTTGACTTTTTCCTCTACTTTCTGGGAAATTTCCTTAACTTCTCCTTTTAAACCTTCCATTGATTTTTTCATTGATATTTTCATGGTTTTTACTTCTAAGGATTTTATTTGCTCTCTGAATGTTTCTTTCCCCCTTTTTATCAGCACCCTGTACTTGTCGTGAAGATGCAATACTGTCTTTTCTTTTCGTGATAGATTTTTGTTGTTAGTTTCTTCTAGCAACAGTCTGTCTTTTAAATGTGTTTTGTTCTATTTTTTTTTCTGTTTATTTACAGTCTTTTCTCAGATGTCTGTTGATCCCTGCTTCATTCTTTATGTCTAAGAGTGGGATACTAAGAAGCTTATTGGGAGCTCTGATTAAGTCCATCAAGTTATATAAGCTCGTAACATAAAGAGCAAAATAGGTTATGTTGTGGCAATCAATGTTCTTGGAGGTGACGGGTTCACTGTAGGGCTGTCTGGCTGGCAGTTTCCTTGTGGACCTGACTGATGCCAGCACCTTAAGTTTACCCTCTTAAGCTGGTCATACTCCCCAGGAAAGTCTCCTGCAGCCTCCTGCCTCAAGCTTATAGGCCTGGCTGCCCCCTTTTTGGAGCTAGTTTGGGACAAAAGTTGAGGAGTGGGCTGGGTCTAATCTTTCATGTGCAGAAATGATTATTTGAACCTCTTGTTTTTGGTACAGTACTCCTGTCCCAAGCTGTGCCTGATGTCCCTAGAACCTCTTGCCTTTGACCCCTCCAGATAATGGAATGATGGTTTTCTGCTAGCGCCTGGCTAGCAGACACCTGGCTGTGTGGAGTGGGAGGGGAGGGCTGGGGTCTGATGACCCTCAGGTAGACTTTGAGCCATTTAGCCTCACTTTGACCCATGCTCCTGGGAGTAATTGCTGAGATACCTCAAATTGCATCCATTCAGCTGCTGGCCAATGAGCCAGCTCTCTGGGGTCTGCTAAGTCAGTTACCACACAGCCATCTGCTTTCTCGCTTCTAACATGCTGTCAAGTTATCTCTCTTCTGCTTGTCCTCAAAAGTTTATATGTTTTTAAAAAAATCCTTTAAACTAAAATGGAGGCAGTTTAGGGAAGTGGTTTAAAGCAGAGACTTTGGGGTTCAGTGGATCTAGGTTATAGTTCTAACTCCATGATTTACCAGCTGTAGGAACCCCTGGAAAGTTGGTCACCTCTAAATCTAAACAAACTGATCTAAATAAACTAGGCAATTAATAGGGAAATTGGAAAATTAATATGATGATTGAGGTTATATGAAGAGTAAATGAGATGTACCCAATGCATGGAATACACTAAACAATCAATAAATGCTAGCTAGCATATCACAATAATAGCAATAATAATTTTCTTGGTTATTAAATATTAATATGACATATAATCTTGAATAGATTGAAAGCCTGGCAAATAATAATTTCTCAAAGACTGTCTCTTCCCTGGAACAAAAACTATCTGTCAAGATTATACACACAGACACAATTTCTATATTGTCTGCTATGGGCTAATTTATTACATCTCGTGATTAAGGAATATCTTTTTACAACTTTGTTTAGCAAGGGAAGAGAGAAATGAGTCAGCCATTGGGATATTGCACAGTCTGACCCCCAGAAGCAGGCTGCAAATATTAGTTATTGCTATCAGTCGAAGACTTTGCATATGCAATATTGAGCACCATTCCTGGCACACAGTAGGTGATCCATGGGTGGTCTCTGAAGTTGGATCTGTAGTCTTATTCTTCCTTCTCTCTAGGAAATAATTGGCCCTCTCTGTTTTGCCACAATAGATGCGTGTGAGAATACAGTGTGATTTCAAGGATGTTTATTCTCCCTACCCTAAAGCTACAGTTTGTGTTAATAGCTTTATATGCTTTGGTACAAGACACACAGGTAAGACTGTAATCCATTTGGATTCTAACGAAAGTCAGTCTCCTACCAAGTGTTTTGAAGGGCAAATATAAATAACAGTTCTTATGACTATTTCTTTGGGCAAAGGCAGATTTATTTCTGTAGAATGTTATATTCTACACCAATCTCCACCTGATGAAATGGGACTGGGCAAAGAAGTCAGTGAATTGCTTAAGCTTTCCCGTGAGACTTGGCCTTTAAAATATTTCTGATTTTGGGTCACTTTTTGCCATTTCAGATAGATTTTTCTTCCAGGACATTCCAATTTATTATCTCAGCAGTCAATTCTTGCTCCTTCCAGATGTGCTGTCATTTCGATGTTGGCTTTCATTTTTTCCCAGCTTCTTTCAAAGTTCAGGAACCATATGTCTACTTTAAGCCAGTTGGCTTTGATCACCTCACATAGCCAGCAAAGAATGTGGTCCAGCTCATCCCTTCTTCATTATTTTTAAATGAAATTCTTAAATAATCTCTTGGTTTAATTTCTTTGGTGTGGGGAGAACTTTCTTTAGATAAATTGATACAGATTTAAATACTGAAATTTGACAAAGACAGATTGAAGATTTCATTCAGGTCTTGGGGTAGGTATTTATAAAATGAATGGGGTGAAGGAACAGGAAAGGTCCAACATGGATCATTGCATCATTTGGCTCTTGGCGCAATAATGCTATGTAACGCTTCTCTAGACCTCAGTAGCCTGCAATGGTAAGCATTTATTTTTCTCTCTCATGTCGGCAGGTCATCTGATCTAAGCTGGGCTCGGCAGGACTTGGCTCCAGCTAGCAGTTGAGCTCAGGTCTGCAGCATTGAGTTTTTCACTTTTCCTGGGACCACTGAGCTACCTTTGGAAGAGCTTTTCATGGCAGAAGCACAGGAAGGCAAGCCCAACCACAAAAGTATATTTCATGTCTTGTCTGCTGACATCTCACTGGCCAAAGCTAAATAACCTGGCCAAATACAAAGTTGAGGGGCAGGGAAGTTCACACCAACCATGAGGCCAAAAGAAGTCACATGGCCTAGCCCAACACCAGTGGAACAAGGAAGTACACTCCTCCCTTGGAAGCATGGTGGTGGGAGTGAATATTTGTTAACAGTCATCCTTGACCAGTGCACTTCAGAAGGTCCAAGAAAGAGAAATTCTATGATGCAGATGTCTGTTCTTTTAGACTAGTGAGCAAAGTAAACCATTGCTATTGGTCTAAGCCACTCGGTTTGGAGTGGCTGGGTACACAGCAGTAGGAGAATGGTGTAGCCAGCTCGAATTTTCTTTTCTGCTGCTCACCACCAGAGCAGCAGTAGCACAGAGAATAAGCACTTGGGCTCTGGATGCAGGTGGTCTGGATTCAAATCCTGCTTTGCCACTTGCTAGGTGTGGTTTGGGGGCCAGTTGTGACATCTTTATGCATATCAGTTTTCTCAAATGAGGAGAGAAATAGAAAAACAGTGCTTTTTTCATCAGGTCGTTGTGAGAATTAAGTAAGATTCTTCCTGTAAAGTATTTAGTGCAGTTCCTGACCCAGTAAGCACAGAATAGCATGTTAGCTGCTCTTCATCTTATCAATACAGAATTATTTTTCAGGGATGGCTGCAAGGTAGCACACCTTAACACATGGAACCAACTGAGTAGAGGCAGGTGGGAAGAAATGAGGAGTCCCTGACCGCAGCATGGGTCCTCTTACATGCAGGGGCAAAACAGGTCATTAAACTACCTCTATTATCTCCTAAGAGCCAGACCATGTGGCCAGTGGTAAAGCATTTGGGGACAGATCAGCAAAAATGTCAGAGTATTTCAGGGATTGGAGATTGTCTACAGACTTTAGTAAGTGCCTCAGGAAGGACACAAGTTCCTGGCAAGCTGGGATGGCCACCTGAAAGCACAGTGACAGTGATAAATGGATATATAACTCTGGCAAGGGAGACTCTTGCTGCCAACCCTCTGAGGCTGCAGAGAGTCAAACAATCAGGTCTTGCTAAATTTCAGAGGCCATCCTCTGCTGCCCCTAAATGAGTGCCTTGATGAACACTGCAGGCCCCTGGAGAGGCCAGAGGAGACAGGAATGCTGATTTTGTGCCAATCCCAGCATCTCCTTGCTGCGACCCTGGGGACTTTGCCACCACTGGAGTGGCTGTTGGCTCACAGATCCTGGTGGTCTGGGAACAGTCTGCACAAAACATCCCCACCCCTTGGCCATCCCAGACAGATCCAGAGGCAAACCTCATCTTGGCTGCATCCAACATGCTCCTTGACCTCGAACTGAGAGACATAGGCCTTGGGGGGCCAAGTCACAGTAACATCAGCGCACCAGAGAGACATCAGCAAACCCGCTGCTGCATCCACAGACCCACTGGTGGCTCCTGCTCTTCTCAAGCCTTGGGTTGGCCTTTCCTTTTCACTCTGAGGCACACAGCAGTATTTACCTAATAAATACTACTTTTTGCTTCAGCTAGTCAGAATTTGCCACCCAAAGTAATGTAATATGATGGATATTTTAAAACGCCAGCAATTGATCTACCCCGTGGGCAAACAGTGAGGGTCAGAGGAGATGAGTAGTCAAGGTAACCAGCTAGTGCCTGGGCAAAGTATGCCCAACACATGCCCCTTCCCTGTCACCCCTTGCTTTCTCCCAGGTATATGCTCAGGTGACACACTCGTCACCACGGAGGCCAGACTGCTCTGGGATATTGTCCTACTGCTTCAGGAGCCTGCAGGCCTCTACCCGTCTCATTTACATGCCTAATGCAATCTCTGAGTATGATGTGTAGTAATCACAGCTGCAAATTCTGGGAGATTTATTATATTCCCCATTTCTATAGATCAGGGACAATTTTTTATAAATTCTTACTTTTGCTGAGCAATTTAATATGCCATTGTCTAGGCAACAGCATTTTCCTCAATTAGATTTTGAGACTAATATGGAAGGAACTTTCCCCCTTCCTCTGCAGCAATATTAGATAAGGCCACAAGTCCTGAGCAAGAACAAAATTTGCTGGTGCCTCACGAGGAGTGTCAAACCGGATTGTCTTTTGCAGCAGTGTGGCTTCCCACCTTCCGCTCTAGGTCTGGCGTCTTGTTGGGGAGGTTGAGGCTGCCAGTGGGGAGAGCCACAGCCACCGTGGGGGCCAGGTACTGGCCATACAGAGAGGGCCCCACCACGGGACATCGGCCTTGGAGAAGGAATCTCTCCTTGGGGTCTGGACCTCAGCCACATAAGCTTAGAAATTCAATCTTTAAAGTTCCAGCAGTTATTGGATGCTTGAATGAACAAACATAACCAGAGAGGGGCCTGGGAACAAACCAGAAACAAAATTGAATAATTTCAAGCAGCCTGGAGGTTCACATCAGTCGGGTGAGCACATTTTCTCCCTGGAGGGCTTGCTCCTCAGGAAGCCAAGCTAACCCACGGTGGCTTGGTAAACACTAGCGGGAATGCAAGACTCTGACTGCCTAATGTGACGGTTTAATGGTTCCAGGCTTCCCAGGGAGGAAGGGGGACGGTGGCGGGCGGGCAGGCCCTGCAATTCGTGGCCGCTACCGCTCCTTCTTCAGGACTCCCTGGTCTACCACCCTCCTCCAAGCACGGCGCCATTCTCCCCGCAGAGGGTCGACCCCATTGCAGTCCTAGAGCTTTGTACGACTGCGAACTCCTTAGTGAGCTGATTTTTATGGCTTAACTTTCAGGACAATCTTAACTCTTTCCTTTCCACATTCCTGGGGGGCTCTTTCAGTCTTCCCCGTGCGGGTAGAATCATGGTCTTGACCGCGCGCGAGGGCGGGGAGGATGGTGGATTTGGGTGACCGGCGGAGCGGTGGCGCCGCTCTGAGCAACTGCAGAGCCCTTAGCTCGTTCAATCCTCCCAACCCTCCTACGAGGAAAGCGCTAGGATATTTCCCAACTGGCTGAATGGCAAACACGATAAATTTATTTGTTTCGTTTAATTACTTAGTTTTAATTGAGCAGTTTCCATTCTGTCTTAAGATCATTTTAAAAGAATATTCCGCGTCCTCACTGTCGCTTCCTGCTGCTGCCACTGGAGCCTGAGGATGCAGAAGGGAAATTAGGGGGATAAAAGAAGTGAAATATATTCTTTAATAAGGAGAATTCTTATGAGCATGTTCTTCATTTGTGTGCGCTTACTCATGAGGATAACATATTCCTCTTACAGAACGTATTCCCACGCGTGTGTTCTCCTCCGTGTGCCCTGGAGCTGGCCCTTTGCTGGCTTCTAGACTCTTCCCTCAATCCCCCTCGCTCAGCGCCTCAATCTCCAGCTGCATGGGCAGAAAGTTGGGGCAGACACAAGCTGCACACCCTATAAAATCCTGTTGTGGAGACAAGATGAAAGCTGGCCAAGAAAAACATTAATACTTAAAATAATCAGATGATTTGGTGAGTCACTCAGTTGGCAGATTGGCTCTCAGCATATTGGGCCCAGCTAGTCACCGGGCATGGCTTTCAACTAGCTGTCTCTAGGTAAAGTGACCCGGACTTATTTTCCAGGTGAGGAAGCAGAGGCTGGACAAGCTGAGGAAGTTGTCTCGAGTCATAATAACCAGTGTTAGATCCACGATTTTAAAAAGATCTGACTGAAATTGAGTTGGAGTCTTTGTGTCATTCAGCAGGATAAGTGTGTAGGAGAGGGGACCGGACAAAACTCAGAATGGCTCCTGCTCCTGGTGTAGCTAAAGAGCTGCGTGGGGATAGCTGGTTTTCAAGCACCCAGATGCAAACACTACAAGGGCCAGGGAGGAGAGAAAATCATTGAGGAGTGAAAGAACTAGAAAAATATAATTTACTCTAAGAAAAACCACAATGCAAAATGTGATGCTACATGGCTGCTGTCACTTGGTCCCAGTGGCAGACATAATAGGGACAGATGGGGACAGTGGTGAAGGAGGAGCTGCCATCAGTGTTATTGATCCTCTGACTTTTCAAAAAGAGCTGGAAGGCGGGTGGGGTGGCTCACACCTGTAACCCCAGCATTTTAGGAAGTCGAGGTGGGAGGATTGCTTGAGGCCAGGAGTTAGAGACCAGACTGAGCAACATAGCAAGATCCTGTCTCTACAAAAAATTTTAAAAGCTATCCAGGTGTGGTGGCACATGCCTGTTGTTCCAGCTACTCAGGAAGCTGAGGTGGGAGGATCACTTGAGCCTAGGAGTTCAAGGCAGCAGCGAGCTATGATGATGCCACTGCACTCCAGCCTGGGTGATGGATCAAGATTCTATCTCTAAAAAAAAAAAAAAAGTTGGAAATCCTGATTTTGATATAAAATCTCCCAAGTTGTAAGTGTAACTTCAAATCAATTTAAAACACACATAGGCCATTCTAAGCAAATTTACACATTGGATCTGGTTTATAAATCTGTGGCCTTGATGGTTGGCATGGAATCATTTGTACTCAACCAAATGCCAAGGTTGAGTCAAAAGTATAGGTTTTGTGGGGTGCTGGGAGGGACTGAAAATTCTGACTGCAATAAAGAGTAGATGAAGTGGCCAAGAAATGACCCAATACTTAAAAGAATGACATGCAACCACTAAAAGGAAATCAATTTCAAATATATCACCAGCACTTGGAACGAATAGTTTAAAGGACAGGCTTTGGAACCTGAAAAACCTGGTGTTGAATCCCAGCTCTGCCGCTTACCTGTTGTGCAACCCTAAGCAAATCAATTACTCTCTCAATGCCTTTGTTTGCTCACATCTGAATTCTTGTGAGGTTTCAATGCAATAAGATATGATGAGCAAGATAACTAACAGATGGATGGTTCTCAAGAAATGGTACTTACTAAAGTAGCTATAATAAGAATTATTAGGATGATAATGATAGCTATTATTATCAGTACATATGTTCATAAATCTCAAGGAAAGCTCAGTGGGAACTCAGCTTCTGACAGTTCTTTTCCTAGGTACTTTTTTGTGAGGATGATGAGATATATTGGCGTTACTTTTTCATTTGATTATACTTACATTTGGAAGGAAAAAAATTTTTGTAGCATTTTTTTTTTTTTTTGAGACAGAGTCTCACTCCGTTGCCTGGGCTAGAGTGCCGTGGCATCAGCCTAGCTCACAGCAACCTCAAACTCCTGGGCTCAAGCGATCTTCCTGCCTCAGCCTCCAGAGTAGCTGGGACTACAGGCATGTGCCACCATGCCCGGCTAATTTTTTTCTATATGTTTTTAGTTGGCCAATTAATGTCTTTGTATTTTTTAGTAGAGACTGGGTCTCACTCTTGCTCAGGCTGGTTTCAAACTCCTGACCTTGAGCGATCCTCCCACCTTGGCCTCCCAAAGTGCTAGGATTACAGGTGTGAGCCACCGCGCCGGCCAGCATTTTATTTTTATTTTTATTTTTTTGGTAGTTGTATCTGCAAAGCATTTGGGGAGCTCAAGTAATCTGTTCAAATCCAAACCCAGCAGGAATTTCTGACACTTGTCTTGTATAGCTTAAGGCATCTCGAAAAACTTGTATCCACTGGCCGTTAAGGGAGGCTGTGCCTTGAAAGGATTCACACAGAATTCTGCCCCTTTCTCATGCACAGGCCTTCTTGGTTCTGTTCTCCGTCCCTTCCAGCTTGCCCATCTCTTAGTGTGCTAATCGGCTCAGCCCCATCTGAAATCATTGCAGGTGATGAGAAACGTGGTCGTCCGCAAGGTCCACCTACCAGGACCTGCACACACGTGTGCATACCTTCTCCTGCTCCCACACTGGGGCTGAAGCTAAATGCCTCGTACTCAGTGCTGGGTAAGGGTATGTATGTGAAACAGGGACCCCTGTGTTCTGAAAAGAGTGAGAAAATCTCTCAACACAGTCACAAATTTCTCCAGGAGAAAAAGGTGATCTGCTACAAATGTGGCCACCACCCAGGAACACAGGGCTTGGGAATTCTGGGACAGCTGATGACAAATGTTCAGAACCCTCACCTTGTTTCCAACCCACTCCCCACCTCCAGGGCTCCCTGTTCCAGCTCTAGATGTCTAAGTTTTGCATCCCAGTTCTAGCCCAAGCTCAGACCTGATATGACAGATCTGGTTCTCCTGATGATCTTTGGGTCCTTGGAACAGGTGCTGGGGGTTCCCTACCCTGACCATTCCCCTGCACATGGACCCCATGATGTCAGCCTCCAGCGGCTGTGACTTGTGGCCTGAAGGGCTTTCTCTGGCTACTTAAGCCCACTGAACTGGTGCCAGCTGTGCTGGGAAGTTAAGCCCCACCCCCAGCAGCCCTCACCAGTGGGGGATGGGAGGTGGAGTGGATAAATCCCCCACTTCCTCACCCTTTGTTGGGGCACAACTCTGAGGAGGGCTCCACCATCTCCTAGATGTGCCCAATGGGACTGAACTGCACCTGCTGTCAGGGGTAACCTACGCATTAAAGCACCCACATCGCTGCCCTCCTTCCTGTCACTCATTGTCCCACCCTCGTACTGGTGTTTCTTAGAATCACCTCCCAGATCAACTCCTCGCACTCCACTCCCGTCTCAGTGTCTGCATCGGGCAGCCCTCTCTCTCATCTTATGTAGGAAGATGATATTCACTCACCACCTTCACTCGTCAGACACAGTGTTCACCTCACATCAGCTCTGTGACATGCATGCTGTCATCACTCCCATGTGACAAATGAGAAAATGGAGGTCACCAGGCCAGCACACGGCAGAGCCAGGATTTGAACTCAGATCTTTCTGGCTCCCAAAGTCTTGCCTGCCCCATCACAGGACACTCACCTAGTTCCTTCCACCCTGGTCTCTCCCCTGCCTGACTAAGCCCTGGCTACCAGAACAGAAGTGGACATGGCTGACCAGTTACTATGACACCAATTATCACCATAAGTAAAGAGCAGGAAATTGTAATTCAGGGACTGATTGTACTGAGACAGCTGGCTCCAGCCCACAGAGGCAGGCAGCACTATTATTTTAAGAATCCTCCTGGGCACAGACTAGCAGTCTTTGTGGCTGTGGAGGTTGGCATGGGTATGGTGATGCCCTCCCCATTAGCAGGCTGTGTGGGAAGACCTGATGGAAAAACCCAGCTTGGAGACTCTCTAGTCTGCTTTGCTGTGAAACTTTCTACTCTTGGTGAGGCGTGGAGAACTGACAATCTGGAGGTCTGGCTTCTAATTCCCACCCTTCCCTTTATTGTGTGCATGAATTTTGGCTCCTTGCTTCCCTATGCTGGTCCTCGGGTTTGTGGATTGCACATACTGAATCTATGAGCACAAGCCGACAGGGTCCCGTCAACTGTAGCGTGAAACACCGAGTGAATTCTAAGTGTTGGGTGCTTCTTTTGGCTGTTTTTCAATAATGTTTGGTCTGTGGCTGACCCCAGACCAAACTTCATTCTTGGACAGGGTAAATAAAATAATGGTCATGTCCCATCTCAGATCAAAAGAAATACATGATTGGCCAAAAATATATTTGTATTATGTTCTGATCCTAACTGAAGATTCTAGAAGAGGTAGACATTTATTCACCCGTGGATTCAAATAACCAACAACCCCTTTAGAGCATTCCTGAGCTTGGCACCAGGGTGTGATGGTTGAGCATGGCCAGGTGACCAGACCTGGGTTTAGGACAGCCATGGAAACTTAAGAGTTCTGAAACCAGCTAAAAATGGAAGATTGGGTGTTCCAACCAACAAGGTACCTGTTTATGGACACAGCCCCTGTAAGCTGGCTTTAACTCTCTCTGTCCTTTCCCCTTTCCTCCAAACCCAGGCCCCTTTATAAAGCCCCATCTGCTGTCCCACTGCTCAGCCCCTCCTTACATGCTGCTAGTCTGTGCTCAAAGTTTGTGCAAAACTAACGCTTTTAAAATGAGGTCCAAGAAAGGATTACCGATCAAGAGTATTGTTTTTTAAATGGAACTGCCTTTTTCTACTCTTTATGTAAACTCCATTGTGTTGGTCTAACAAGGCACTATTTTAAAACTTTTTTTTTTTCCAATTTCTCCCATAGCACTTGAAGATATTTGGTAAAGACTTTGCTGTGAAGATTTTGTAATAAAATGGTCTAAGGGCTCCTTTTCCAACATTATCATTTTTAAAAAATGTTTTAGGAGCTAGAAAACAACTTATGTATATTCTATATATGTATAGCAGCACATTTCATTTATGGAAATATGTTCTCAGAGTACTTATTTACTAATATATTTATCTTAAGCCATGTCATATGTTGAGAGTGTGACATTGTTGGGATAACCATTGAAAGTGACTAACACAAGGCCCTGTAAATGCATGATAATTGCACACAGATATTACATATTTGCAGACCAAAAAATGATTTAAAACAAGTTGTAGTCGTCTACATTTGTAAGAAGTTGTACAAATGACTGTAAAAAAAATTAAAAATGTAGACAATACGGGGCCTTTGACCCAAGTGTCAGGAAATGCCACTGGAAAGTAGTTAACAGGAATGTGTGTGTCAGAAAAAGACTTGGGCTCTCTCTGCCTCTCCTGAGTGATGGCCTCAATGAGTTTCCCTCTAGTAAGGAATAAGCCCAGCAGAGGAAGATAAGCACCGTCCAGACTGCTCTCAGCATGGCAGCAGGGCGAGGGGAGGCCCAGGGGAGAGCCAGGAAAGGCTTCATAGAAGAGGATGCTCCAGGCAAAACGATGTGTGCAAAGTCTTCCAGGGAGGGACACGAGGAACCTGCTTGGGACACAAGTTGTTTCAGTTAGATGCAGCAGAGGCTACTGAAGAGAAAGAAAGAAGGAGGAAAAAGCTGGAAACGAGCATTCGGATCGTATGAGGAAGCTTCTGAATTGAGATCGAGGAGCAGGCAGTTCTGCAGAGGTTTGGGTAGACGAGCTCCACCAGTGTTCTGAGATACAAGCACCAAAAACCAGTTCCAACTAACTTTAGCAAAGAGTTTATTAGAAGGATATGATAAAGCCCACAGAAATGAAGGAAAAGTTGACCATTGCGCCTCAGAAAATATAGGTATCAGGACACCTAGAAGGAAATAGTGGTGGGGAATAATGAACAGTATATTAGTCAGTTAGGGCTGACATAAAGCTGCTTAAACAAACAGTCCCCAAATCTTAGTGGTTGACAACCACCACCAGTTCATTTTTCTTGTTCATAGGCCTAAGCATCGGCTGGGACAGCTCTACTTCAGGCCACAGCTAAGTTTAGGTCTGTAATACATGTCTCCTCATTCTCCCTGGGCCAGAGGCTACCTGGGGCTTGGATTTGCATAACAGAGGGCAGAAGAGCATGCCACAGCACAGGACAATAATTAAAGCCTTTGCTTGGCCATGCTCAGTAATATTCCACTGGCCAGAGCAAGTGCCATGGAGAAAGAGAAGGAAAAATAAGGAGCTGGGAGTCCATGAAAGCTGTGTGTGTGTGTGTGCGCGCGCGCTCGCAAGTTTGGGGGGTGGGGGGCGTTTCAAGGAAAGATGCCGTAGCTACTAAATAAGGGCAGTTTTGCCAGTGGCATTACAATACTGAGGCCAGCCAGCCAGAGCCCTTCCTCTGCTCAGAACCTTCAGGACCAGCCTTTCCTACTTCTGATTGAGGGACACAGAGCACCACACCGTGGAGGTATTAATCTTACCCCCCAGCCTGACAGCGTGGGAGCCCTAGAGTGGCTTTACACATTTCCTGCTCAGACCAGGTGAGGAAGCAGAACTCTCAGGGAGCAGTCTGCACGCCCAGGTGCTTGGGTGAAGCCCTGAGCCTTGTGGTGCCCTGGTACTGACCAGGGACCCAAGAGATGAGATCGCTCAGGGTTGAGGGGTAAGAGAGTTAAAACCTCCTTTCTGTATCCAAGATTGAAAGCACGCAGCTTCTCACCAGCCCTCAGGATGGGGAGCAAAGCTTCCAAAGTTTGTCCCTGAAGCCATCCCTCTACCCCAACTCTCTCTGAGAGCCTGGGGCTCCCCTGGGAGAACAGCCTTGTCAACTGAATCTCGTTAGGTGCTGTGCCTTTGGCTGCTCTCTAGTTCAAAGACAAAACTTTGTATTCCGACTGGTGATTTTCCTCTCTTGGCCAGGGCCAAGGCTTCTGTTTCTATAAGCAGAGCCCTGGTTGCTAGGTGACATCCTCACTCCTGGTTCCAGAGGCGGCTAAGGTAGAAATGAATGAGAGAGAGCTGAAGCTTCCATGTTAAAGACAAAATATGAAACCTAAAAGAGGAAATAAGACCCTGAATTAATTGGAAAGTTATATAACAACCAGACATGGTTCTAATGACCTCCCCATCACCCTGCCAAGACCAGTGGGATAAATTTAAATGTATTTTTTGAAATAGGAAAAAAGTAGGAAGTTGAACTGATAAATATAGTTGACTCTTTTGATTGGGAAAGGGAACTTCTAATTATACAGCTTTTCTAAGCTCCGTCAATCAGATGTATACCTTCATTAGCTCCGAGTCGTTAGTGGGACTTATTAAAACAATTAGCTCTGCAGAGAACTACTGCCATCAGCATTTCTGACAGCTGCGCCAGGGATTTAAACTTTTCATTAAAATTGGATGGAGGCTTTGCAAATCAATAAGGAGGAGATGAACATTCCAAGTGAAAAATGAGCAAAGAATGTGAATAGGCAATTCACAAAAGAACCATAAATGGCCAATAAACAAATGAAAAATTTCCAAACTCATTAGCAACTGAGGAAATACATTAGAACAATAATGAGGAAGCATTTAAAATCTATTAAACAGCAAATATTTTTAAAATGATAATATACAGGATGGGCGAATGTACGGTGAATCCGCTGTTTTTATGTACTTGGTTGGAATACGGCAGAGAAGACCTTTCCAGAATGCGGTTTGGCCACATATTGAAAGTCTTAAACACATATACACCTTTTGGCTGAGCAATGTAGTGGCCTTATTTACAAAGATGTTCACATAGCATTATTGATAAAGAGAAATTTGAAAAAAAAATCTAACAATGGGATATTAGCTAAATAAAAAGAAATCAATTAATTACATGCAAAAGTATTCTCAGATTGTGAAAGGAAAAAAGCAGGTTATAAAATTGCGTTCACATGGTGAGTTCATTTCTGTCAAATGAAAAAGAAGGTAGCGTATACCTGCATAGAATGCCATAAGCCAGAGCTTCCTAAACATCCAGTTCATGGGACCTTTAGTATCTTCGTAATTCTTCTACAAAGCCCCTAGACACCTGTTAAGGTCCATGGAAAATAACCTGCTATCTTGCTTCTGTTACACTTAAGCATAGAATAAAGGGGAGAGGGGGAGGAAGGTACATTCACACAGCAGGGGAGGAAGGTACATTCACACAGCAGGAGAGGAAGGTACATTCACACGGCTGTCAATAAGATAAAATGATGGCTAGAACAGAGAGCTGAGATGCCCTGGAGCATTGAAATGCTCAAGGGTCCCTTATGTACCCAAATAACAGGGAGTGAAATGTACTCTGGCCTAGACTATAGGATGAATAGGATGTAGAATATATTTTTTGACTGAGATTAATGCTGCCTTTAGCTTCTGTAGCCCTACTTGCTCAACCAGATAACTTTCCCAGATGTGGTTTTTGCCTTTAAAATACCCTGCTTATTTTGGCTCGGGGCCACACTCTGTAACTGCCTATAGCGCTGCAGAGGGTGGTCGCTGGGCCCAGCTATTAAAGACTCACAATTTGGCTCAGTTTCGGTCTTCAGGTGGTCTTTTCTTACACTCCGCACCATAACACACCCTCCTCTCCCCCGCCAAATAAAAACTTGACAGTTTTGTTTATCAAGTAGTTGGAGCCAAACCACACCTTAATAGTGGTGGTTCATACTGTGTCAGACAGAGTATGAGAACCTACCTCTTAGGGGTCTTTTGAGACCTGTGAAATGCCATGTGTCTGGCTCTTAGCAAGAGCTCTGTAAATATCAGCCACTGTTAACTCTAGCAGGAGACTGTATGTGACTTTTTTAAAAAATGCTTTTTTGCATTTTCCAAATGCTGCACAATAAACATTACTTTTGTAATAAATAATTTTTTATCTTTAAATCAGAGAAAGGTAGCATCATAGCTTGCCCTGTCCTGAGCACTGTGCATAGCAGAACGAGGACAGAACAGGTTGCACTACCCAGAGGCACCCAGAGGCACTCCCCTCGCTGTGATCAGCAACACCTAGACAATCACACGTCAAGAAAGCCCCTCATATCCTGCCTTGGGAGAGCGGGCTTCCTTTGGGCACTTTATTCTTTAGACATACTGGACAGTTCAGCTGCGTCCTCTGAAAGCACAGGTGTCCCAGGCTTTGCCCTCGCTCACACTGCCTCCTCTGCCGGGGGCACCCTGGCCCCTCCTGTGCCTGCCTGGTTCTCGTGCCCCCTTCCAGACTCGTCCCTCCTGTCCAGTCTTTATTGAGCTGGGAGGCCATCTTCTGATGACCTCTACTTTACCATGTTGAAATTTTCCATGTCCGTGTCCACTTACATGGGGCAGGAGCTGTATGAATCCCATCTGCTTGGCATTCAGTGGACACTCAATAAACTCTTGACTTGAACATTTGCTTGTTGGCGAGGGGCCCATGTGTCATATTGGGGATTTATATTTGTTGTTACAGTCCTCAGAGACAAGGTTGTCCTTGGCAAACTCAACTTGTGTCAGAAGGTTAGGGGTCCTGGTAGAGGGTCAGTGGGCAGATGGCTGTCCCCTGTGTGTGTGTGTGTGGGGGGGGAGCAACTTAGAGGTCACTGAGGCACCTGGGGCTTCAGCCCTGGGTTTAGAGAAACATTGACTCTTTCTGAGAGTGAACGGCTAGAAGGAGTTCATCCTCATGGCTTGAGTCTAAGGCCACCAGGCCATCATATCCCCATGCAAACTGTCCACAACCTGTTGCTGTCTGCTCACTGGTCCAGTCAGCAAACAGTGATTAAGCACCTACTGTAAACACAGCCCTGCACCAGGAAATAGAAACAAGAAGATCAGAGATGGGTCTGAGTTTTGTTAGGGAAATAGACACACACCAGTAACTCAAAAATTAGGGCATGGCTGCTGAGATGGAGGCTTGAACAAAGCCCACTAGAAACTGAGGCTGGAGACAGGGAAGAGAAAAAAGAAGGGAGGGGACCATTTAGTGTGAGGGAGATTAGAGACCATTCCACCTGGGGTGACACTGGAGTGTCACTGTGCACTGTGCAGAGGGGGCAGGGAAGAAGAGGGAGTGGGATCACAGGCAGTGGGAACAGCCTGAACAGTCATCAGTGTGAGACCACAGTGCCTCCTCTGGACAGGTGCCCAGGGAAGAAAGACGACCCCAGGCCCACTCAGTGCTCACTGCTCTGCTCCCCAAGTCCTGGCAACAGGCAGTGGCTTCCAAAGCTGGGGCCTGACGAGGTGAATTCTGAAAGGGTCAGGTCAAAGTGTTGACATGTTTTCACATGGTTCGCCCTGCCGATTTGCACTCTTGCCTCTCACCAAGAGAAGGATATGCCTCAGGTAGGTGTTGGTCCAAGACGAATGAGAGGGCCAGGCGCGGTAGCTCACGCCTATAATCCTAGCACTCTGGGAGGCTGAGGCGGGAGGATCCCTTGAGGTCAGGAGTTCAAGAAGGATGAGAGACACAAGACCTGGAATCAACCTGCTGCCCAGCCAAGGCCAGCCTGGATAACTCCAGGCAACCTACAGATGACAGAGCAAGAAATAAATGCTGGCCAGTCATGGAGGCTCACTCCTGTAATCTCAGAAGTTTGGGAGGCTAAGGCAGATGATCACTTGAGGCCAGGAGTTTTAGGTCAGCCTGGGCAGTAAGCAAGACCCAGTCTGTATAAAAAAAATTTTTTTTTTTTTTTTAAAAAGAGAGTGCTTGTAATTGCATGCCACTAAAATTTGGGGGTTATTTTGTTACACAGCATTATTGTGGCAATTGATGACCAAAGAACTCTTTGAGAACTTTTGCTATACACATTTTTAAACCAAAATAAAATAATACCATGCAGTTTTATAAGCCATTTGCTTCCACTCTTATATTTAGATAAATTTTTATTTTATCTAATACTCAATCCATATTTGAATTTCTCCAATTGGCCAAAATATACCCTTTATAGCTCATCTATCCAAACCAGCTTCAAATCAAGGAACTGACATTGCATCAGATTATGTCCTTAAATCTCTTTTAATCTAGTACAGTCCTCTTTTGTTTGACACTGGCATGTTGGAGTTGGATGTTTTTTGGCTAAAGTACACTGTGTGCTTCCTAGTGCAGCACTTTGGGAGGCAACAGTGCCTGTATGACCCTTTTTGTGAAGCTCTCTCATACAAGACAAGGAAAGCCAAGGCTAAAGCCTGGCTGGTTTGATCAGTAATGATACAAGCAGACACTTTTGGACTTAGACCATGAGAGGCAGTATACTAAAGGTACCAGTTCTCCTTGATTCTTGTCCTGCATGTCAAGAAGATGATACTTGGCAGGGTGCAGTGGCTCATGCCTGTAATCCTAGCACTCTAGGAGGCCGAGGTGGGAGGATCATTTGAGCTCAGGAGTACGAGACCAGCCTGAGCAAGAGCGAGACCCCGTCTCTACTAAAAATAGAAAGAAATTAATTGGCCAACTAAAAATATGTAGAAAAAATTATCTGGGCATGGTGGTGCATGCCTGTAGTCCCAGCTACTCAGGAGGCTGAGGCAGAAGGATCGCTTGAGCCCAGGAGTTTGAGGTTGCTGTGAGCTAGGCTGATGCCACAGCACTCTAGCTCAGGCAGCACAGTGAGACTCTGTCACAAAAAAAAAAAAAAAAAAAGAAGATGACACTGAGACACAAAGGGGCCAGATGAGTGCAATGCAAGCTGTAGGATGCCCCACTGCCGAGGATCCAGATGCGGATCCAGCTAAGCAGAGTCATTCTCTGCAGCAACACTCTGAGGTGGGGAGTGACGGGGGGGAGCCCTATAGCACCTCTCAGGCGATGAGAAACTCTTTCATGATGGTCTCCAGGGAAGATAGGGAGGTGAGTGGGAGATAGCCCACAACTGCTCTTTGCACGTCTCCGGGAGAATCGCAAGATGTTCTGCCAAGACCACGATGAGCTGTGGCTCAAGCCTTTGCCTGTGTGTGTCATGTGAGGTCACTCCACCGTGGCGGAGCTCACCTTCCTGAGAGACTGTACGTTTCACTGTCACGGGAGGCTGGTGATGGTCTGAATCCTCCACTAGCAATGATCAGTGTGACATTTCCGTGGCGCTGTATGGGTGCTTAGTTCCCATCGGCCATTCATCCGAAGACTGTAACAGTGAATACCACTTGCCTAGATCAGCCATTTCACAGTGTTGGTGAAATGATGTTTCTCTGTTTGCCATTCCTACATCTGTCAGCTCGATTCTTTGGTAATATAGAGCTTTCACCTCAGCAACTCAGGCTGTTTCCTCTGAAATAAAGTTCCTATTGAAAATATGGGATTGATGCTGAATTTTCACAACTGTATCTTCCAACATTATATTATTAAAAATATATAGAAAAGTTGAAAGAATAATACTGTGAATACTGCTATACCCAATGCTTAAATTGAACAACTGTTAACATTTCCAATATTGGATTTATCTGTGTATATATTTTTTGATGAAAATAAATTGCAGACATTATGACAATTCATACCTAATTATGTCAGCATGCATCTCCTTAGAATAAGTATATTTAAGGGCATATAAACACAATGCTCTTGTGACTCCTAAGATAATTATTCCCTAATATCACCCAATATTAGACTCATATTTAAATTTCCCCAATTATTCCCCAAAATTTCTCTTATAGCCATTTAAAAAATAAGTAGGATCCAATCAAATTTCATGCACTAAAATGACTATGTCTATTCAGTCTGTTTTAACCTAGAATCATATTAACCCTATTTTTTTCCTGATGGAACTGATTTTTGAAGAGACCAGGCCAATTGTTTTATAGAATGTCTCACATCCTGGATTAATTTAACTGCTTCTTTATGATTCACTTGACTTGTTCTTCTACCTTCCTGGATTTATTTCAGATTCAAATTTTGTCCAAAAGCTTGATTGGATCTAAGTTAAACAGTTTTGGCATCCTGGGTGATGTTGTATCCTTCATATTGCATATTTTCAGGCAACACGTGTTAGATTGATTCACTGCAAGGAATGCTACATTTGATCCCTTAGTTAAGTTAGTGACTACCAGATTTCTCCATTAGAAAAGCACACTTTCCCTTTGTATACTATGGGGTGATTCTTTGGTACAGTGTTAATATATATTCTCTAATAGCTTTTCACCTAATGGTTTTTGCATCTGCTATGGTCTGAATGTTTGTGTCTCTCCAAATTTCATAAGTTGAAAGCTAGTCCCCAGTGTAATGGTATTAGGAGGTGAGGCTTTTAGGAGGTGATTAGGTCATGAGGATGGAGGCCTTATAAATGGGATTAGTGCCCTTATAAAAGAGACCCTAGAGAGCTCCCTCATCTCTTCCACCACGTGAAGATATAGTAAGAGGACGCCATCTATGAACCAGAAAGCAGGCCCTCACCAGACATCAAATCTGCTGGCACCTTGATCTTGGACTTTCCAGGCTCCAGGACTGTGAGAATAAATATCTGTTATTTATAAGCTACCTGGTCTATGGTACTTCGTTATAGAGGCCCAAATGGACTAAGACAGCATCCAAGAATAATTATTGCCTGAATTGGTTTGGTTATTACATTGGGTTTTACAAAAATGGTGCTTTTCTAAGTATATTCTTCCTTCTTTGTTTATAAGCTGGCATTTTTCTGTAAAGAACAGCTTCCCCTAATTAACTGGGAATGAACTAAAGTTCCTACACAAAACAAGCAGGGCACATGTCTTTTTTGTCCTTGAATTATCAATAAGGACTTGATATATTAGTTATCTCCAATGGCAGCAATTGAATTTTTTCTCTCTCTTTTAAAAATTATTACTATGGACTTGTGGGTCTTTGTTTATTCAGTGTTTTATAATAAATTGCAACCACTATTCTTTTTGAGGCTCAGATTGTTTCAAATTTGGCCAGTGGGAAGCCTTGCAAACTGGCTTTTATGATATGTTCCTAGTGCATACTTCATCATGACCTTCATTACTTAAAATTCTTTTAATTAATAAAGGAATACATCAAGAGTGAACCCTGATGTAAAACATGAACTTTGGGTGATAATGATGTGTCAGTGTTCATCCACTGTAACAAGTGTACCATCTGGGGTGGGATGCCAATAACCGGGGAGGCAGTGCATGTGTGAGGGCAGGACTATATGGAAAATCTCTGTACATTTCTCTCAATTTTGCTGCGAACCTAAAACTGCTGTAAAAAATAAAACTTATTTGCCAAAAAAGAAATATATTAATTTTTATTATAAAATAGCAAACAATAATTATATAGAATACAATACAGAAGTCTTTCATCACTTTTCTGTTCTTGCTTCCCCTCCCCCTCCCTTCCTCCCACCATTCCAACCCCTTCCCAGAGGTAATCGCTGTGAACTGTTAAGGACACTCCAGTTCCTGCACCCACGGTGTGCTGTCCAGGTGTGAAGAAGAACGAGGAAGATGTCCATGTGCTGATACAGAGTGACTGCAGGACATATGGTCAACTGCGAAAAAATCAAGGTGCAGAACAGGAGACATAAGCATGTATGCACATATGCATATATTACACACTTACATACATTTGCTTGCTTTTGCAAAAAGAAACACTGGAAAGATAAACAAGAAACTAATAAAAACAGCTGCCCATAGGCGGTAAGATGGGGAAAGTGAAGGAGAGGATAGGAAGGGAAATGAGGCTTCTCTGAATGTAGCTTTTCATACAATTTTGACTTTATGTACTCAGGAAATGAAATGAAATAAAAAAAAAAGAAAGGCAAACTTTAAAATTTAAAACATATTAGGAGGCTGGACACAGTGGCTTGCGCCTCCTAGCACTCTGGGAGGCCGAGGCGGGTGGATTGTTTGAGCTTAGGAGTTCGGAACCAGCCTCAGCAAGAGCGAGACCCTGTCTCTATCAAGAAATAGAACGAAATTAATTGGCCAACTAAAAATATATAGAAAAAATTAGCCAGGCATGGTGGCGCATGCCTGTAGTCCCAGCTACTCAGGAGGCTGAGGCAGAAGGATTGCTTGAGCCCCAGAGTCTGAGGTTGCTGTGAGTTAGGCTGATGCCACGACACTCTAGCCTGGGCAACAGAGTGAGACTCTGTCTCAAAAAATAAAAAAGAAATATATTAGGCTAAAGGAACCCAACTGCATACCAAATTAGTAGCATAGTTATACTGAGAAAAAAATGTTTTGCAGACATCTCTGACACAGTCCTCTGGTTATATATCCTTTGTGAGATATATTCCAATCAAAAGAACAAAAAGAACTATAAGAAGATACTCAAGGTCACTTTATAGGTTTATTAGTAATAGCAATAGTAGTGCTTTAATTTTGGAACAGTTTTAGGTAGGTTGTAAGATAAAGCAAAGACGTAAATACTTGAAACTCTTCTATTTCTGTCATAGAATAAAACAAATAAGTAAATATATTCTAATGTTATTAGGAACCAAAATTTTTTAGGATAAGGGAAAAGAGATTTAAGTACCATAGACAATAGAAAACTTACAATGTTAAATCTGAATTGAATTAAATATGAACTCATAATTATATATATATATTTATAAATATTTGCCTTGTCCACTAAAAGAGGCTAGAAGCCATAATACTGCAGTATGCAATGAGCACACCAGGCAGCTGGATCTTACCTTCTAAATGCAACACCATTCCCCACTCAAATGAATGAGGGCTCCTTAGAGAAATGGCTGATTCCAGGCCCGAGCCAGGGAAGTGCAAGAGGGGTCTCAAATGTCTTGTTGGTCCAGAAAACAAGGAAATGCTTAAAGACTGATGGTACATTGTTTGCCTGGGACTGAAGGAGTTCCCTATATATAGGACTTTCAGTTTTAAAATTGGGACAAATAGGACACTCTATCAAGTTCTCCATGAGTGGACAAATGGATTGTTTCCAATTTTTTGCTATTATAACTAATATCACTATGACAAACTCCTGTATATGTTGTTGTCATTCATGAGGATTGGGATCAACTTCTTCCAAATTCCTAGTAATGTTGATATTTTGACTTCCTCCCATGAATCACGAATGTTCTTAATGGCATATAGAATGGTGAATCCTTTCCAGAAGGTTTTCAATTTACTTTGACCAGATCCATCAGAGGGAGAAGTATCTATGGCAACCATAGCGTTATGAAATTTCTTAAATAATAAGATTTGAAAACCAGACTTACTCCTTGGTCTATGGCTGTTGTGCTAGCAGACATGAAAACAGCATTCATCTCCTTGTACATCTCTATCAGAGCTCTTGGGTGACTAGACTGCACTGTCAATGAGCAGTAATATTTTGAGAGGAATCCTTTTTTCTGAGCAGTTCTCAACAGTGGGCTTAAAAGATATAGTCAACCATGCTGTAAACAGATGTGCTGTCATCTAGGCTTTGTTGTTCCATTTATAGAGCTCAGGCAGTGTAGATTTAGCATAATTCTCAAGGGCTCTAGGATTTTCGGAATAGTAAATGAGCATTGACTTCAACTTAAAGACACCAGCTGCATCAGCCCCTAATAAGAGAGTCAGCCTGTCCTTTGAAGTTTTGAAGCCAGGCATCAACTTCTCTCTAGCTGTGAAAGTCCTAGATGGCATCTTCTTTCAATACAAGGTTGTTTTGTCTACACTGAAAATTCAGCGTAGCCACCTTCATTTATTATCTTAGCTAGAGCTTCTGGATAATTTGCTGCAGCTTCTCCACCGGTACTGCTGCTTCACCTGGCACTTTTATGTCATGGAGACAGCTTCTTTCCTTAAACCTCATGAAGCAATATCTGCTAGCTTCAAACTTTTCTTCTGCAGCGTCCTCACCTCTCTCAGCCTTCATGGAATTGAAGAGAGTTAAGGTCTTGCTCTGGTTTAGGCTTTGGTTTAAGGGCATGTTGTAACTTGTTTGATCTCCTATCCAGACCACTAAAACTTTCTCCATTTCAGCAATAAGGCTGTTTTGCTTTCTTACCATTCATGTGTTCACTGGAGTAGCACTTTTAGTTTTATTCAAGAACTTTTCCTTTGCATTCACAACTTGGCTAACTGTTTGGCACAAGAGGCTTTCAGCCTGTCTTGGCTTTCAACATGCCTTCCTCACTAAACTTAATCATTTCTAGCTTTTTATTTAAAGTGAGAGATGTGCAAATCTTCCTTTCACTTGAACACTTGGAGGCCATTGTAAGGTTATGAATTGGCCTAACTTCAATATTGTTGTGAATCAGAGAATGGGGGGCCCAACGAGAGGGAGAGAAATTGGGGACTAGCAGTCAGAACACACATATTTATTGATTAAGCTCACTGTCTTCTGTGGGTGTGGTTTGTGGTGTCCCAAAACAATTACTACAGTAGCATCAAAGATTACTTATCACAGAGCACCGCAACACATATAACAAGAATGAAAAAGTCAGAAATATTGCAAGAATTACCAAAATGTGACACAGACACAAAATGAGCCCGTGTTCTTGGAGAAATTGTGCTGATAGACTTGCTTGACACGTGGTGGCCACAAACCTTCAATTTGTAAAAAATGCAGTATCTTATCTGTGAAGTGCAGTAAAGCGAAGCTCAATAAAATGAGATAGTCCTGTATTTCAAAGTCTTACCACTTGTCAAATGTGTATATCTGTTTGTTATATTACTGTCTATAGTTTTCCATATTTTAAAAATATCTGAGAATTAAAATATTTGTTATTTTAATATGCATATTAAAATATGCATATAGATTTTAGTGAAAAGAAAGTCAGAATGCAAAAGAGTGAGAATGGCATTGTAAGACTAGATTTAAGATCTGTAATTTGTATAAAGCATGAAGGAGGGGGGAGAGGGAGGAAAAAGAGAAGAGGAAGGAAGAGGAGGAGGTAAAGGAGTAGATCCATTCACAAACACCTGTACTCTAACTCCATTAGCTATAAATTCCCTGTAGGACCACCTGCAGTGGCCTGGTGACACCTTGGGGCAGTTCACCAGCGACTGAAAAGAGTACAGCTGACTTACCCATAAGCCTTGGTGTGGAAAATCTCCAAGATGCATTCTATTAAGTGAAAGAAGCAAACACTGCCCAACAATGAGAGTGTTGTCTTCTTTTTTTTTTTGAGACAGAGTCTCACTCTGTTGCCCGGGCTAGAATGCTGTGGCGTCAGTCTAACTCACAGCAACCTCAAACTCCTGGGCTCAAGTGATCCTCTTGCCTCAGCCTCCCGAGTAGCTGGGACTACAGGCATGCGCCACCACACCCGGCTAATTTTTTCTATATGTTTTAGTTGGCCAATTTATTTCTTTCTATTTTTTTTTAGTAGAGACAGGGTCTCACTCTTGCTCAGGCTGGTCTCGAACTCCTGAACTCAAACGATCTGCCCGTCTTGGCCTCCCAGAGTGCTAGGATTACAGGCGTGAGCCACCGCGCCTGGCCTAGAGAGTGTTGTCTTCTGTTCCCAGTGATTATCACAGAGGAGGGGGTAGGACAGAGGGAGGGAGGGGTGGAGGACTAAGTTCATGCATTGTTTTTTTAATGGAAATGATTTTAAAGTGGTGAAGATCATGGGAGAAGCATAGGCAAAGGGCCTTAAAGGAAACAAGGAAGGCTCATAGAGGAGGTGCGGGGCCCTGAGGAGTAAGTGGGATCTGGAAGGCACAAGTGGGCAGGGGAAGGGACAGGATGGCAGGCCAGAGCCACTGAGGGGGAGAGTAGGGCTGGCTCCGGGAAGGGCTTATGCACCTGGATCATAGGCTGGGGCCAGGTCAGGCTGGATTAGACATATCAGACTAGGAAGTTTGGTTCTACCTATGCCCCTGGCATCCTCCCCCAAACAAATAGACCACTGCCTTGAGGAGCGGCAGTTGCCCTGGCAGAGCTGGGCCCCGCAGACCGACATGAGCTCAGCCTGGAGGCTGCCGGGAGATGGGCCAAGGCAGAGGCCAGCCCCAAGCGCCACGTTCCTGAGAGTGGAGATGGGTGGGAGAAGAGAGGGGCAGGGCAAGCGCTTCCCTCCCCAGCTATGGTCAACTGCTGGGCACAGGGCTGGGGGCCAAGAATGAAAGTGTACTCTGCTAATTAAGCTAATTGTCTGAAAGGGACTTTTTTTTGTAGTCATCAAAAAGAGGCATAATGAGCATAAAAACAAAGGATCTTTTATTTTCCCATTCATGCCTTAATCATCATTTCAAGTACCCCTGCCCGGTGGGTGTAATTACAGGCTCTTGGTACAGAACTAACGCTGGTTTCCCAGAGGACACTGAGTTCACATCCCTGTTCTGCCAGAAAGCTGGCCTTGTTCTGCTAGCAACTTCTGGAATTGGGAATCTGCTTCTCTCTGTGCCCAGAGTTAATTGGACACCTTCAGATCGCACGGAGATGTGCCTTTCAGAACACCAAGAGACAGAGACTCCGGAACAGGCTTCTCTCTCCCTACGTGACGGAGAAGTCATTTCATGATAGAAAAACTCAGTGTGTAGGGGACTATGGGTGCTAGGCAGCCAAAAGGGACAACGGTCCCCTCTGGACAGTGTTCCTCTGAGGTCTGCAGGCAGAATGCAGAGCGCCCTGGCAATGAAACTGCAGTGTTCTGGAACCCCGGGGTGAGAGGCCACTGATGGGTGGTAACAGAGAAGTGGGCAGAATGGACACATCAGCTGTCCCCAGACCCACTGAGAAGGCCATTTCTACTCAGCTGTTCATCCACATGCGCTGGGAGACCCTGGCCATCAGCCACCTTTGTTGAGGGCTGGCCTTTTGCAGCCTACTTTGCCTGCAGCGGAGAGGGAGTGGGAAGAATCAGGGAATTCACACCTGGGCGGCCAGTGCCAATGACCGGCAGGTGTGAATGCCCCAGCTCCATCACCCAGGCTCCCGTTTCCCAGAGTTTCCCCTTAAGATTAAGCGCCAGTTGCCTCCCCCCACCCCCCCACCCCCGCAGTCACTGGCTTAATAGCACACCCTACTGGTTGCCTTCCCTTGCCCAAATATCTTTCTTCACCTATGTTCCTTCTGACCCCCCAAAAATTACTTGCACTCAAATTCTTGTCTTAGAGTCGGCTTCTAAAGGAGTTCAAACCAAGATCCATTGTGCGAACCTTGCTGTGAGCAACTCTGCCCATAAGCTGTCACGCATTAGACCATTAGTTTATCCAAGCTCTGCTGAGCCCTGCTCACCACTCAGCCTCTGCACTAGGCTGCTGGCTCCCCAGCTGCGTTCTGCATCCTTGGATGTGCCTCAGGAGCCTCTACGGGAGGAGGAGTAGGTGGTTCTGGGGACTCCTCGCTCTGCGCCAGCCTTAAAGCCTCTGCTTTAAGCTGTTTTACATATAGATTGAATTTAAAGAAATGGGAATCTGCTCTTAAGGGTTCTGAGTTCCTCAACGTTCTGAGCTTACCAGCCTGCCCGTGGCCACCACGCAGGGCCTCACAGGAGATGTCTGCTGGCCTTGTCCCTTTGCTACCACCCTGGCATTGCAGTAGCTGCCTGAGAAGAGGATGTGCTCCCTTGCCACGTGTACCCTCTGAAGAGAATCTGGAAAATATTTCTCTCCCTTCCTGAAACTCCCGTCTGCACTTCTCTCCCACCTCCTCCCTCATACATTCCTTCCAATCCAGTTAAATAGACTGTTCACTCTTCCTGATTTGCAGGGACACTGTCCTTACTTGGTACATGTGGTAGGCAAAATAATGCACCTTCCCCACAGCTGTCCACTCCCCGGCCCCAGGAACCTGCGACTATGTTACTTTGCATGGCAAAAGAGATTTTGCAGATGTGATGAAGTTAAGGATCTTAAGAGGGGGAGAGTGGCCTGGAGTATCGGGTGTCCCAGGGCAATCTTGAGAGTCCTTGTGTGAAAGAGGGGGCAGGAGGTCAGAGTCAGAGTGCTGTGACGAGAGGTGGACTTGGCCAGCTTTTGCTGGCTTTGGAGATGGAAGGGGCCATGAGCCAGGGGATGCGGGCAGCCTGTAGAGGCTGAGAAAGGCAAGGAAATGGATCTAGAGCCTCCATGAAGAAACGCAGCCCTGCTGACGCATTGATTTTAGCCCAGTGAGATCCATTTCAGATTTCTGATCTCCAGAACTATGGATAATAAATTTGTGTTGTTTTAAGCCACTAAGTTTGAGGAAATTTGTTACAGCATCAATAGGAGACTAACACCACATCTTTGCCTTATGCTGTTCCCTCTGCCTGGGACGCCTCCTTCCCTTGCCCCAGCCCCTCTCCACGAGTCCTCCTAACCTTTCAATGCCCAGCTCAAGTGCCACCTTGTACCACAAATGTCATTCGGCCTGGCCTCTCCCCACAGCTGTCATCTACCCCTTGGGAACTGTCCAACACTGTCCCATGTCCACGGCCCTGGACTGCTCCTTTTCCCATAAAATACTCCAGTCAGTAGCAACAGCCTTCCCCTTTAGTATAACTGGTTCAGACTGACATTTTCAAGAATTTTACCAAAAACAAAGGGGAAAGGGAATGACCTCCCCAAACCCAAACTTGAGAAAAATTTGTGATGTTCTCAAGTGCAAATTTTTGATCCTGAAAATCCAGTAGTAGCAGCAAAATGCTGTACTGATGATTTCCTGCTTGGAGCGGCCCTAGGCACGGCCCTGGTTTCCTGGCCTCGTCCTCCGTGCCTGGCTCTGTCCATGTCTTCCAGACAATATCTTGCCCATGCTTGAGTGGCCTGATCCCCTCTGAGACCTCCCTCATTTGTGTGCTCCTGCCCCCCCACTGCCCCAACAGCCCATTGGCTCACTCGGTTCCAGTGAGAAGGTCCCAACCCATTGGCAGCCTTTGGACAGGTTCTCCTGACTCTCACAATGGCAAGGGGGCCATGTAATTGATCTTCCAAACTGAGACACCTTTGAGAGTGAAAGCAGTTATTAATATAATAATTGTGCCTGGAAAATGGGTATAAACCCAACTGTCCTGGGCCAACCAGGAGGTATGGCCACCCTGGCAATGAGTGGTCTGCCTCTTCCTGGCTTGGGTTATTTGAGGACCGCCCCCAGGGAGCAGTCAGGGCTGTAACCCTCCTCTCTCCAGTTCGTCCACTAATGCTGACAGATGGATCAACGTCCTAACCTCACTATAACCCTGCAGACATAAAATACTGACAGTCAGATACTAACAGAAGGACCAAATTAGTGGAGGATTAACAAGTGAAAAATTGTGTGCCATGCTCAGATAAGTCTGGAAAAGCTGGTTCAAATAAAAGTGAGCAAATTTTGGTCTTTAAGCAGAACTTATCAGGACTTTCAACATCCTAACGTGCATTATAAAGCTCCAAGAAGAAAATACAGTATGCCCACATTTCCTAAATTTATTTTCCTATGGCACAGGCTCATCTCAGAATACATATGGCTGCCTTCCAGGAATCACACATCCAGCTTCCTTGAGGGATAATTTGAGGCAGATCTGAAGTATCAGAGTGGATGGTATTCTCTGATTTGGGAAATCCCAGTTCCCCTTCACTCAGGAAGGCTCCAGAAATAGCTAGCTTATCCCCGAAGAGTCCTTGGGATCCAGCAAGGCCTCCTTCCCTGAATGTGGTAGGGGAGGCTATGGGCAGGGGAGGGTGCTGTCAGGCAGGAACTGAGTGGCAGGTAACTCTGGCCTGGCCAGGGCTCTTTGTCTCCTGAGAGACGGCTGTTTTAGCAGTTGCTCTACCTTTTGCTGAGAAATCCAGGGGACTGTAGAGTGTCAAGTGATAACCCAGAGTGGGTCTCTATCTTCAGCCTCACCCTTGGACCTGAGGCCCTGAAGATAAACCTGCTTCCTATCACAGATTTATTTTCACTATCTTCCAAGCTGGGACAACAGCACAGCTGTTTATAGGTGGTGATTGATCTGAGTGTTGATTTTGCTTGGAGGAGCCAAAGTCCCTGCAGTCTGCTCAGCGACAGCCCTCATCCATAATGCATGAGGCTGGAGACCCATAGCAAAGACATCCAGGCCAAAGCCTGCAGGAGCTGAGTATCCACACAGGAAAAATGAGGAACATTTTCTCCTGCAAGAGTCAGCATTTATCATCGCCCTGTTTCTGTCATCCTCCTGGGCTTTCACTCCTAGGCAATTTTGTGTCTTCGAGTGCTTCGTGATTAGAAATGAATCAATTTAGCTCATCAGATGGACCAGGCAGTGCACACCGGGGGTTGTGTTCACAGGGCACGCGTGTGGTGGGCGGAGCGTTGGTCAGGAGACCGGAAGACCCAGGCCTGTCTCCGGGGTTTGTCCCTTACCAGCTCTGGGTCTCATGGTTGCTTGTTTGCTTGTTAATCTGTAAAATAAGATGTTTGAGTGAGATTATAATAAATGTCTGGTATATCAAAGTTTACTCACCAAGACTCAGATATGCATAAAATGTAACTTTGTATACACACACACACACACATTTGACAACATATTGCTCTAGAGTCATTTCCAAGGGCAGAAAACATTTACATTTGCCAATTAAAGGTAATTCTGCCTCTCCTAATTTGAATGTCTCTTTTGTGTAAATATCCAGTTAATTCTAAGTTCAACTTCCTGCCTGGAATAACAATGTTCACCTCTCAAGGAGTCTCCCTACCCCTCCTCCTTTCCAAACAGCTGTCAATGCAGAGGAAAGCACATGAATTCTCATGGTGTGGCAGGGAAGAAGGTTTGGGCTTCATGTACCATCCTCCAGGTCCCTGCCACCCTCCTCCCAGAGGCTCCCACCTCACCCTGGCCACTGGCTTCCCTGCACGGCATCTACTAACTAGGCTATGGCTGCTCCTGCCTGGTATTCGGGTACACAACAGGGTTTCATGCTGATGGCTGTATCCTTGCCATTGCCCCTGGTCAGGAAGTCCCTATTATGAGTCCCTATTTTTCCAGCTCCAGGCCTCTCTGCATTCGCCTGGACTCTCTGGTGGCACCTGTAGCCTGAGGCTTCCAGGAGCACCATCCCGGTCTTACCCCCCTGGGCACCTCCCTCTACCTGCATTGCTCTAAGCTGGCACTCTGTGCTGGGTCTGAGACCGGTGGTCCCTGTCATCTTGCCTCCCTGCAACCCTGGGTCAAGGCCTGGGGGTGGGGGATCTTAGATCTCTTCTTAGAGACTCAGGTAGTATCTCAACCTCCATCACATCACCTCCCAATCTCCCCTTGTCAGAGTCCTCTCCCCAGCTCCATAATCATCTCCCGGTGCTCTGTGTTATATTTAGAGTAAAGCTTTGTGCAAGGACCTCTGAGCTTTGCTTTGATATGTAAAGGCATTTAGTCCAAAGGGCACAGCTATTCTAGATCAAGGGTCCCTCTATTAAGTGGAAATAAATTCCATGGCAGATAAGAAGGTGGGCAAGAGAGGAGAGATACTTACAACCACTCAGATTCTGACTTCTA
Source organism: Lepilemur ruficaudatus (assembly GCA_963574885.1). NCBI lineage: Eukaryota > Metazoa > Chordata > Mammalia > Primates > Lepilemuridae > Lepilemur > Lepilemur ruficaudatus. The sequence goes on along the minus strand of CAUYRT010094238.1, from coordinate 1,190 downwards.
ACCTGCAGGTTCAGACCTGGTCAAGATGAAATAGAAGGAAAGATCTAGAGATGGGTCTGAGTATGATGCTTGTAGGTAGCTGTAGAAGCCACCATCCTCTGCTTGCCTGTTTTGGCCTCCAGCTGGGCTCCCTCAGTCCTCAGGTCAGAGAGCTGTCCTTGTGGTCTCGGAAACTGTCACCAGCATGCTAGTAAACTACACCTGTCTCCTCTTACCAGCCCTTCCTCCCTAGCCTGCCTTCCTACTAAAGTCTCTGGTTGGGCCACATGGAACAGTTCAAACCAGAAAGTTGAGAATCGATTTTCCTTTAGGGAACCATCTCCCATTCTCAGTGCATGGAATTTAGGTGAAAGTGACATCAACTTCAGGTTGCAGGAGTGGGCACGTGAGCCAGGCTTGGCTAATCAGAACACAGTGATGAACTCAAGTGGACGACCCAAGCTGGGCCAATAGAAGTCCTCTCTGTGTCTCTTGCTGGAATTATTGAGAAAGAGGCTTTCTTCAACCACTAAGAAAATAACTCAAAAATATACTCAAAAATCATTAAGAGAATTAAATGTTACACTAGGAAATACTCACTTAATGCAAAAGAAAGCAGTAAAGGAGGAATAGAAGAACAAAAATAACATGAGAAAATGACATTTAGGAATAAAACTAAAATGGCATTGGCAAATCCAACTATATCAATAATAACATTAAATGTAAATAGATTAAACAATATGATGAGGTGCTGGGAAAACTGGATAGCCACATGTAGAAGACTGAAGCAGGATCCACACCTTTCACTTCTCACAAAAATCAACTCACGCTGGGTAACAGACTTAAACCTAAGGAATGAAACTATTAGATTTCTAGAGGAAAACGTTGGAAATACTCTTCTAGACATTGGCCTAGGCAAAGAATTTATGAAGAAGATCCCAAAGACAGTCACAGCAACAACAAAAATAAATAAATGGGACCTGATCAAACTAAAAAGCTTCTGCACAGCCAAAGAAACTGTTGCAAGAGCAAACATACAACCTACAGAATGGGAGAAAATTTTTGTAAGCTACGCATCTGATAAGGGGCTGATAACTAGAATTTATTTAGAACTTAGGAAAATCAGCAAGAAAAAAATCAAACAACCCTATCAAAAAGTGGGCAAAGGACATGAACAGAAACTTTTCAAAAGAAGACAGAATAATGGCCAA